>OY992537.1:61707660-61800876 GCA_963921195.1 Pegoplata infirma | reverse complement strand
AAAATGTCTCAGAATCTGAGACTTTTTCTATAAGAAAAATGTCTCAGAATCTGAGACTTTTTCTATAAGAAAAATGTCTCAGAATCTGAGACTTTTTCTATAAGAAAAATGTCTCAGAATCTGAGACTTTTTCTATAAGAAAAATGTCTCAGAATCTGAGACTTTTTCTATAAGAAAAATGTCTCAGAATCTGAGACTTTTTCTATAAGAAAAATGTCTCAGAATCTGAGACTTTTTCTATAAGAAAAATGTCTCAGAATCTGAGACTTTTTCTATAAGAAAAATGTCTCAGAATCTGAGACTTTTTCTATAAGAAAAATGTCTCAGAATCTGAGACTTTTTCTATAAGAAAAATGTCTCAGAATCTGAGACTTTTTCTATAAGAAAAATGTCTCAGAATCTGAGACTTTTTCTATAAGAAAAATGTCTCAGAATCTGAGACTTTTTCTATAAGAAAAATGTCTCAGAATCTGAGACTTTTTCTATAAGAAAAATGTCTCAGAATCTGAGACTTTTTCTATAAGAAAAATGTCTCAGAATCTGAGACTTTTTCTATAAGAAAAATGTCTCAAATCTGAGACTTTTTCTATAAGAAAAATGTCTCAGAATCTGAGACTTTTTCTATAAGAAAAATGTCTCAGAATCTGAGACTTTTTCTATAAGAAAAATGTCTCAGAATCTGAGACTTTTTCTATAAGAAAAATGTCTCAGAATCTGAGACTTTTTCTATAAGAAAAATGTCTCAGAATCTGAGACTTTTTCTATAAGAAAAATGTCTCAGAATCTGAGACTTTTTCTATAAGAAAAATGTCTCAGAATCTGAGACTTTTTCTATAAGAAAAATGTCTCAGAATCTGAGACTTTTTCTATAAGAAAAATGTCTCAGAATCTGAGACTTTTTCTATAAGAAAAATGTCTCAGAATCTGAGACTTTTTCTATAAGAAAAATGTCTCAGAATCTGAGACTTTTTCTATAAGAAAAATGTCTCAGAATCTGAGACTTTTTCTATAAGAAAAATGTCTCAGAATCTGAGACTTTTTCTATAAGAAAAATGTCTCAGAATCTGAGACTTTTTCTATAAGAAAAATGTCTCAGAATCTGAGACTTTTTCTTTAAGAAAAATGTCTCAGAATCTGAGACTTTTTCTTTAAGAAAAATGTCTCAGAATCTGAGACTTTTTCTTTAAGAAAAATGTCTCAGAATCTGAGACTTTTTCTTTAAGAAAAATGTCTCAGAATCTGAGACTTTTTCTTTAAGAAAAATGTCTCAGAATCTGAGACTTTTTCTTTAAGAAAAATGTCTCAGAATCTGAGACTTTTTCTTTAAGAAAAATGTCTCAGAATCTGAGACTTTTTCTTTAAGAAAAATGTCTCAGAATCTGAGACTTTTTCTATAAGAAAAATGTCTCAGAATCTGAGACTTTTTCTATAAGAAAAATGTCCCAGAATCTGAGACTTTTTCTATAAGAAAAATGTCTCAGAATCTGAGACTTTTTCTATAAGAAAAATGTTTCAGAATCTGAGACTTTTTCTATAAGAAAAATGTCTCAGAATCTGAGACTTTTTCTATAAGAAAAATGTCTCAGAATCTGAGACTTTTTCTATCAGAAAAATGTCTCAGAATCTGAGACTTTTTCTATCAGAAAAATGTCTCAGAATCTGAGACTTTTTCTATAAGAAAAATGTCTCAGAATCTGAGACTTTTTCTATAAGAAAAATGTCTCAGAATCTGAGACTTTTTCTATAAGAAAAATGTCTCAGAATCTGAGACTTTTTCTATAAGAAAAATGTCTCAGAATCTGAGACTTTTTCTATAAGAAAAATGTCTCAGAATCTGAGACTTTTTCTATAAGAAAAATGTCTCAGAATCTGAGACTTTTTCTATAAGAAAAATGTCTAAGAATCTGAGACTTTTTCTATAAGAAAAATGTCTCAGAATCTGAGACTTTTTCTATAAGAAAAATGTCTCAGAATCTGAGACTTTTTCTATAAGAAAAATGTCTCAGAATCTGAGACTTTTTCTATAAGAAAAATGTCTCAGAATCTGAGACTTTTTCTATAAGAAAAATGTCTCAGAATCTGAGACTTTTTCTATAAGAAAAATGTCTCAGAATCTGAGACTTTTTCTATAAGAAAAATGTCTCAGAATCTGAGACTTTTTCTATAAGAAAAATGTCTCAGAATCTGAGACTTTTTCTATAAGAAAAATGTCTCAGAATCTGAGACTTTTTCTATAAGAAAAATGTCTCAGAATCTGAGACATGTGAAATTCTAAAAAATGTGCTTATAAGTTTTTTGTTAAAAAAATTTTTTTCTCCTTTCCTTCCAAAAAAAGTCCTGAATACGCCTCTGTTTTGTGGAGAATATACAAATTACATAAAATAACAACCATATTGTATTTATTCATCTACATTTTCATAAAAAATCATGAATGCAGTCAACAATATTACAATCATTTACACAACAAAAACAAATTTTAAATAAGCTCAACACAAAAAAAAAATAATGAACACCATCACTCTTAATACAATAGAAGAAATTGTGCAAGAATAAAAAACAAATATAGTGAACGTGCCTTCAAAAAGAACATATTTACGTGGCGGTACAAAAGTTAAAAAGCTTTAAAAATGTTTAACAAAAAAATGTTGCCCTAAAGACTTATTGTTGTTGGCACATGATTGTGGTTGTGGTACTAAAAACAATTCACAAAATAAATGAAAAAGAAACAATTACAATTTTTTCATACACACGCATACAAATTCTTGTACAAAAACACACTCCCACACCCACACACACTTACAAACAACAATACCCACACATTGTAAGAAATTGTTAAAGATGGTGAACAAATTACAGTATGACTTAAAAGTGTAAACTGACTCCGAGAGGAATCAAGAATCAAGAGGCACTAAATTTAACGTGGGACACGTGTTAAAATATGTACAAAAAATATAATGGTTGTAAACATAAAATGCTTCAGAATGCGCGTGCAATCAACTTACTTGGAAATAAAGTAAACAAACGCATATTAAGTATACGCAATGGTGTAGTTAAACAAAAAATATTAAAACATTTTTAAATGTTGTAGCACTTTTAAGGGTTTGAGTTTTGAAATTTAATAAGCAACAGCATTTATTACAATTTACAGTTACTAATTGATGTTTGGGGGGGAAAGTGAAAATAATATATTAAATTTCTTTGAATTTTTAAAATATTTTTGTATGAAAAGATGTCTTTAAATATTTCTTTTTTCTAAAAAATATTTAATAACAATTAAACCCTTAACTAGAGGTGCTAGAGCCAAAATAGCTAAAAATGGAAATCATCGCTATAAATTTCCAAACATTTATTTTTTTATATATTTTTTTTAATAAAACTTTACTTAAATTTTATGGTTTTACAAGAGATGCTAAATCGAAAATAGCAAAAATTGGAAAACTCGCTTTAAATTTACAAAAATCAATTTTTATATAAATTGTTACTTAAAAAAACATAAGTTGCATATTATGGCTTAAATAGCGGTGGTAGAGCAAAAAAAATGGATTATTCCACAAAATTTATTAAAATCTCTGGATATTTCCATACAAAAATCTATTTTTATGTGATTTTTATAAAAAACAAGTAGAAAAGTTAAATTTGACTTTGCCGAATCTATGAATACCCTCCACAATGCCTTTTTTTTTAAAGGATAGTACATTTTTAACGTAAAAAAATTAACTATTTTGATTAGAAATATTTTATTTTGAATAAAAAACTCTTTTTTTTTGTCATTTAAAAAAAAAAAAAGAAAAATTACTATTTTTTTTGAGTGTAAAACTTTTTTCGAGTGTAATGTTTTTTTTTACTGTAAAAATATTTCTGAGTGTATGTACGTACGTATGTACACAAAAAATTGACATTTTTGTAAAAAAAAACTAAATTTTTTTTTGGGTGTAAATTTTTTTTTGAGTGTAAAATTTTTTCGAGTGTGATTTTTAAGTTACCAGTGCTTTTAAAACTAAACAAGTTTAAAAAGCATTGCTTTAAAACTAAACAAGTTTGAAAAGCATTGCTAAGTTACCACCAATGCTTTTTAAACTTGTTTGCCACGCGGCATTTAAGATGAACCCAATCTGAGATTCGGGGATTTGCTTATAACTTTTGAACCACTAGACCGATTGAGCTGAAATTCAGTATCAAATAGACCTGGGGAAAGATACTTGCCACGTTTCAGCAGTCTCATTATTGTCTTTCGAAAGTTATCGTATTTTTTATCTCGTAAATTCGCGAAACATCCTTGCCGAAATTTACTCTTTTGCTCATAACTTTTGAACCACTGGACCGATTTGGCTGGATTGCAATACCAACCTGACCAGGTAAATGACAAACATATATGCCAAACTTCAGTAGCCTCTGTGAAGTCTTTCAAAAGTTAGCGTGCTTTCTACGGACGGACAGACAGACGGACGGACATCGCTAGATCGCTAGATCGACTTAAAATCGATCGAGGATCATAAATATATATACTTTATGGGGTCCTAGACCAATATTTCGAGGTGTTACAAACGGAATGACAAACTTATATATACCCTCTATCACTAGAGTGGAGGGTATAAAAAAAATTGGATTATTCCACAAAAAATTTCTAAAAATATCTGAATATTTCCATACAAAAATCTATTTTTATATGATTTTTATAAAAAACAAGTAGAAAAGTTAAATTCGACTTTGCCGAATCTATGAATACCCTCCACAATGCCTTTTTTTTAAGGATAGTACATTTTTAACGTGAAAAAAATTAACAATTTTGATTAGAAATATTTTATTTTGAATAAAAAACTCTTTTTTTTTGTCATTTAAAAAAAAAAAAAAGAAAAATTGCTATTTTTTTGAGTGTAAAACTTTTTTCGAGTGTAATGTTTATTTTTACTGTAAAAATATTTCTGAGTGAATGCACGTACGTTTGGGTGTAAAATTTTTTTTTGAGTGCAAAATTTTTTCGAGTGTAATTTTTATGTTACTTTTAAAACTAAACAAGTTTAAAAAGCATTGATTTAAACCTAAACAAGTTTGAAAAGCATTGCTAAGTTACCACCAATGATTTTTAAACTTGTTTACCACGTGGCAAATAATATGAACCCAATCTGAAATTCGGGGATTTCCTTATAAGTTTTGAACCACTGGACCGATTGAGCTGAAATTCAGTACCAAACAGACCTGGGGAAAGATACTTGCCACCAGGGTTGTCAGATTTTTTTTACGTTCATCGCCAAATCTCATGTAAAAAATCGCCAGAAATCGCCAAAATTCAATTTTATTGTGTTTTCGTCAAAATAAAAATAATTTTTGTTTAATTTGTTATACCCAGTAAAAAATAAATGTCAAAAATCACCAAAAATCTCGAAAATTTTCAAAAAATCGCCAAAGTCAATTTTATTTAGTTTTTAATTAAAGAATTAGAATACAGAGTGCGTTTTGAAGTAACCCAGCAAAATTTTCTGTTCCCAATAATCGGTTCCAGAACGCATCATTTTACCCTGCAACCGATTCTACTTAACATTCCAGAAGCAATGATGTTTGCTTAAAATTGTCCGAAAAGCAATTGTTTTCTAGAGCAAGTAGTTTTTTTTTTAAATAATTTTACATAGAAAATTTTGTTGTGATTACCATAGAATACATTCAAGAATCTGTTGAACCAGGAATTTGTTTTTCTTTTTCTTTATTTTTGCTTTACAATGAAGTTTACTGCAAGACATTTAAGAAAAATTTAGTTTTTGACTCTCCTGGATACTTTATTTTTCCGAAATGTGTAATTTTCAAGTAACATAAGGTGCTTAAATCTTTAAGATTGCAAAGCGGCCATAACCACGACACAAGTGAGATGGTCAAAAAATATTTTAGAAATACACTAATCCCTCAAAGCTTAAGTCTCATAAAAAATAATTCAGTATTGATAACAAAGATAGACAATTTTTTGTAAAAAAAATCACAAAAAAAAGATAAAAATTTTCAACTTTTTTGAAAATCCCCAAGGAAATCGCCAATCACTTTGTAAATCGCCAAAAAATCGTCATGTCGCCAAATTAAATATAAGACGTCAAACACATTTTAAAATCGCCACGTTTGGCGAGAAACCGCCATATCTGACAGCCCTGCTTGCCACGTTTCAGCAGTCTCATTATTGTCTTTCGAAAGTTATCGTGTTTTTTATCTCGTAAATTCGCGAAAAATCCTTGCTGAAATTTACTCTTTTGCTCATAACTTTTGAACCACTGGACCGATTTGGCTGGATTGCAATACCAACCTGGCCAGGTAAATGCCAAACTTCAGTAGCCTCTGTGAAGTCTTTCAAAAGTTAGCGTGTTTTCTACGTACAAACAGACAGACAGACGGACGGACATCACTAGATCGACTTAAAATCGATCGAAGATCATGAATATATATACTTTATGGGGTCCTAGACCAATATTTCGATGTGTTACAAACGGAATGACAAACTTATACTTATATACCCTCTATCACTAGAGTGGAGGGTATAAAAATGTAATTCCAGTTACATCCTGAACAAGAGGTACTACACTCAAAATAATACATTAGTAGATTTACTAATTTTTTTTTGCTAATTAGTAAGCTAACCTTTAGCAAATTTTTAGTTGAGATTAGCATGTTAGCAAAAATATTTTGTAAACTTCATATAGCGCATTAGCAATTTTAAACAAAATTTGAACTAATATTTTTTGCTAAATTTAAAATTGAGTTGACCAAATTTTTACAAGCTTTTTTGCTAATATTATCAAAAATAATTGGTAAATTTATTTTTATTTTTAGAATCTTAGAATTTAGGATCCAAAACAGTTAGCATTCCCGAAAATTTTAAAATGCTCATATCTCGGTAAATAATGCCGACACGAAAAAAAGTCGAAAAGCATTTTTGTAGCCATCAACACGTAGAACAAGACCACAAAATACCCCAAAGCTCTCCGAGTAATAGTTTTGAAGTTATCGAGTTTTTTAATACACAAAACCCCAGTGGTCCCCTAAAATCACGTATCCCAAAAACTAAGCAAGATAGAGCGAAACGGACAAACATTTTGGATCAAAAACTATGACGATTTTTAAGGAACCCAACTAGGTCTACCCCAACGTGGTCTGGACCAATTGGGTCCGAACCCAATGGGGTCCTCAAATGTGTATGAACTAAGTCGAAATAAAAAAAAATTCAGTTAACTAATTTTTGGCAAAACAGTTTTGCTAACTTTACCAAAAAAATTGTGGGTTCAAAATCAGCAAATTTTCTTGTAGGTTTACAAGCTTTTTTTTGCTAACATTACAGTTTTTTTTGAGTGTATAGCAAATTTATCTGAAATTGAGGATCATACATAAAAATGTTCAATAATAAAGTTTTATATGAATTTTTTCTAATTAAAACTCTTATTAATTCCTAAACTTGTTTATCTGATTTAAAAAAAAAATAATATAATCCCTGTAAATTTCTGTAATCCCTATAAATTTCCAAAAACTGTTTTTTATTAAAAAAAAAACTTGATTTGCTTATCTAGAAGTGCTAGAGCGAAAATAGCTAAAATGTAGGATCATCCCTATTAATAAAAAAAGTACATATTTATATGATATTTTTCGATAAATCTATTCTTGTATTTTATTAAAATTTACTAGAGGTACAAGAGCGAAGAATAAACACAGGCAAAAGTAAGGTAATGCGATGTAATACAGCAAACACCAACAAATTTCGTATAGGAAATACTGATCTGGAGGAAGTCACATCATTTTGTTACCTAGGCAGCATCTTAACAAACACAGGTGGTTCTAGCAATGATGTTACGTACCGAATCTCAAGAGCCAACCAAGCATTTGGTACCCTACGATCAGTATGGAAATCTTCAGCCATATCCAAAAACACGAAGATCCGCATCTTTAACTCTTGTGTCAAGTCTGTGCTCCTTTATGCATGTGAAACTTGGAATACAACAGAACACGATATAAACACCTTACAAGTGTTTGTTAATCGATGTCTTCGAAGAATTGTGAAGGTTTTCTGGCCGAACACAATATCGAATATTGATCTTTGGAGACAAACGAACCAGCGGCCAATTCACATTGACATTCTAAATCGTAAATGGCGCTGGATTGGTCATACGCTGCGTAGGCCCCCAGGTGACACAGCCAAAATCGCCATTGACTGGAACCCACAGGGTAGACCAAGAAGAGTAGGCAGACCATCCCACACCTGGCGTCGACAACTAAACATCGAAGTAAGACGTATCGATCTAAGCTGGGGAGAGATAAAACGAATCGCAACAAACCGGACCGAATGGAATAAATTCGTTGTGGCCCTTTGTTCCGAATAGGAACCACAGGACATAATATATATATATATATACAAGAGCGAAAATTGCAAAAATTAGGATTTATATTAACTTATATATAACAAGTACTATTCGGTAACATCAAAGAATTATTTTTAGAGGATTTTTTTTTTTAAATAAAGAAAATATACAATTATATGAGTTTAATTATAAATAAAATTCTACCTACAGAGTGTCTCCTACGCATTTGACATCAACAACAGACATATGATAAAACATATTTTTAAACCGAAACTGTGGAAATAAATTGTAACAACATGTATTCTTTTGAATTTTTTTTTTTCAATTTTGCTTTATTTTTAAGGCAGCAGATGCTGTTTTTTTGTTTCTAAATTGTTAGGATCAAATAAAAGAAAAAAATATATATGTTTGTAGCCATATTTTGTACTAAACTTTTTAAATTTGTTTTGTTATAATTTTTTTTTTATTTTTTTAAATGAAACTGTTTTTCTTTTTTTGTGTAAAATAAAATTTTAATTTATTATGTTAATTTTTTGACTTAACATATCGTTCTTTTACTTGTATTACGTCATAACTCAAAAAACGTGATTTTTGAGTTAATGATGGAAAATTATTTTTTATATCATGCTTTATATGGTGTCAAAAATTTGAATTAATATCTTTTAAATTCACCGTTTTAGAAGAGAACACACCATTATTACATTTTCAATGTACCGGCCATTTTCATTAGAAACTAGTTTTAATTGTAAACTTTAAGTGCAATTACTGCAAAATCAAATATTTTGACGTATGCCACTATACAAGTAAATGAGCGATATTTGTTTTTAGCAATGCCGAACTTGACACCTTTATAAATTAAACAACGGAATGTGCCAAAGCGTATGAGTGATATTAATTTGATGTTAATCATACGTACAGTTATTTTTAATGATATGAATTTTTTACGAATTATGAAAATAACATATTCACTACAAGACCGTCTTAAAAATTGTTACCTTTGTATTAATTAATTTTGTTTTTTACTTTTGGGTAAAAAAAATCCCAAAAGTCTTTTTCCAGAATGTTTTGTTTCGATTGAGGATCCCACATTCTAAAAATCCATTATTTCAGGAGATCAACAAAGTTCCAAAGTTCACTTTTTAATCAAAATTATCTCAAAAGTACTTTTATCAGAATGTTTTTTTGTGATTGGAAAAGTAACATGATACAAATGTTTACCCTTTCTACCTCACTTAAATCGGACTAGTAACAAAGCACTTTAGTCCTTTTGGGACCCCTAGAATAGATACTTTCCATAAAGTAAATTTTCTCCTCCTGACGATCCTACATTACAAATTTAAAGTTTCTAGGACAATTATTTCAGTATATATAAATAGTACCAGAAGTACTTTTTGACCTTAGTAGAATAGGAATTTCCAAAAACTCAGCCTTAAGGAATTTATTTTCGGGGAGGTGAACCTATTGCACCGTCCGACAAAAAATAAAAAAATCGTTTAATACGAGCTGAATAAAAAACATTTAAAACTAGAGTATAAATATTAAAACTGCTTTATAGTTTTTCTTTTAGTGATCCTGTTTCCCTTTAAAAGGACTTCAAAGTTTAGAGTATTACATTTTTTAAAATATTTTTTTTTAATATTTGTACTTGTCCTAGGATGACGCTAGTGATAGCAAATGAATGAGGAGGATCTCCTCTAATTTTTCTATTTTATTATTTTTACATATCAGGAAAAAGTAGCTATGAACCGTCCTTTCAAAAATGTATCCTTCAAAATCATTAAAAATTTTCAACAATATATTTTGATAACATTTTCAAATGACTTTATTCACATCCTTTTAGCCTGTTATGGCAAAATAAAAAAATGGATAAACTAAGGGAAATCTTTCTCTTTCATTTGCCATCACCAGTGTCATCGTAGGACAAGTACAAATATTTCAAAAATATTTTACAAAATGTATCCTTTAAAACTTTGAAATCCTTTTAAAAGGAAACAGGAACACGAAATGAAAAACTGTAAATGCAGCTTAACTCCATTTGATCTCTTATTTCAGTTGTATATCATCTGGTTCATGTTTAATTTTGGCTGTCAGACGGTGTTGGCAAAATGTTTCGCAGTCTTATAATTTTTCTTAAAATTTTCTAAGGAATATCTGAAAAATTTCTTCAGGAATAATTTGAGAATTTTTCTATAAACAATGCATCGGAATCTAAACGTTTTCTCTAGGAAAAATATCTTAGAATCTGAGACTTTTTCTAATTCTGAGACTTTTTTTATAGTAAACATTTCTTAGAGTATAAGAATTTTTCTGTAGCAAAAGTGTCTCAGAATCTGATACTTTTTCTATAAAAAAATTTCGCAGAATCTGAAAAAAAAAATCTCAAAATCTGAGACTTTTTCAAAAGAAAATAAATATGTCTCAGAATCTGAAATTTTTTGTATTAGAAAAATTTTTTAGAATCTACATGTGAAGTTGTTCTGCAAGTGTCATAAACTGTTATTTATGAGACATTCTATATCAAATGTTTGGCTCTGAAAAAAAAAATTAACCCTTTAATGCCTGAATTAATTATTTTGAAAACAATTTAATTGTATGTACGACAGATATTTTTTTCTTAATCTTTTAGAATCGATCGGTTATTTACTTTTTTGCAGTTAGACATTTGATTTGGAATGTTTTGAGATGGTATGAAAGTTGTTTGTTTATGGAATTTATAAAATGTCTTTGGGTTCGAAAACCGCTTTGGAGCTTCTTGACCGAGTTCAACGTAGGGAACAGGTCCTTATAGGCGATGACGCTTTGTCTAATTCCATAGACTCCTTGGAACACCGTCGAACTGTGGGCAGTGTGTCCCTATTTTATCGATACTTTCACGGACATTGTTCCGCTAAAATTACCAACATTATCCCTGAAGTTCGTGTATTTCAGCGCAGTACTCGTCTCTCTGGTAGAGCCCATCCATTTGTTTTGGAATGGTCTACTGATCGTACTACACATTACAGGGAAAACTCGTTTTTTGGCCGAACTATACGTTTATGGAACGAATTACCTCCACACGTTTTTCCTGCTACATACGATATCACAAAATTTAAATCAAATATCCACAAACACTACTCCCTCTTTCCTCCTCCACTAACCTTTATTTCCTAATATCAGCACAATGCAATGCATATATAGGGGGCATCCCCTGAGTGTTGGTTAAAAAAAAAAAAAAATGTATACACTGAAAATTATGCACATATAGAAAATATTCAATTCAAGGTTAAACACACACACACAATTACATCAACATTATATTGATTGACTAGACACCAGCTTGTCAAAATTGAATTAATGTGTCAAACTTTGAAAAATTATTTTCTTTTACATCATATGCAGTAAAGTTACATTTTTGTGACCATGTGACCTAGAAAATAATAGACTTAAGAGATCAACTAATATAAACAAAATGTCATCTATAGAAATTTCAATTGAATTTATACTTATTGGATTTAAAAGAAGTGAAAAAAAATTACTTTCAACACATTTTACTCAATACACTCAAAAAAAAAAGACTTAACTTATACTTTGGAAAAATTTTCTTCAAAATAGTTTATAAATTTTCCCATAATTTAGTTAAATTTAACTAAAAGTTGGGAAATTTTCTTAAGTGTTAGGAAAAAATTTAAGTTCATGTACTGTTAAATAATCCATTATTTTCCTTAAATGGAATTCCCAAATACATGGAAGAAATTCTTACCGCCAAAGAAATTTTTCCTAAATATAAGACAAAAATCTTTATTTTAAAAGCATATTCCTCTTCTTTAGTTTTAGGACGTAATTTTCTACCAATTAGTTCATTTTCTTAGATTTGAGGAAGTTTTTCCCACTATTTTAGTAAAATTTTAATAACTCGGGGATTTTTTTTTTTCGAAAACTTAAAATGGCGATATCTCGAAAACTAAGACAGCTAGAGCAAAATGGAGGCCACATGTGTGGACCCCAATGAGTCCTAACTTTGGATTTAAAAAAGTTGGCCCGAAAATTTTAAATTACTCATATCTCGGTAAATAATGCCAACACAACAAAAAATCCAAAAGCATTTTTGTAGCCCTTAACACGGAGAACAAGGAACCGAAAAGCTCTTCGAGTTATAGTTTTAAAGTTATCGAGTTTTTAAAATTCTCAAGACCCCAGTGGCCCCCTAAACTCAAGTATCTCAAAAACAAGCAAGGTAGAGCGAAACGGACAAAAATTTTGGATCAAAAAATATGAAGATTCTTAAGGAACCCAACTGGGTCTGGGCCCATCGGGGTCTGAACCTATCAGTCCGAACCCAATGGGACCTTCACCCAATCGGGTCCTCAAATGTGTATGAACTAAATTGAAATTAAATTTTTCCCATTTTTTAGTTCAAATTGGCATAATATTAAATTTTTTTTTCTTTCCTTATTTTTAAGAAAAATATGAACTTAAAAGAAGGAAAACATGGCAATGGAGCTAAATCATTATCAATATTCCTTGAATTTAGTTAGTTTTCCCATTTTTTAGTTAATTTTTTTTCTGAGTGTATAAAAATCAGTTAATAACTCCAAATGGCCAGTAGATCGGCATATTTTTGTATGGTAACAAAATTTTCTTCCAATTTTCAGGGAAACATCTCGGAATCTTAATATTTTTCCAATGAAAAAATCTGAGAATTTTTTGATAGGAAAAATCTGAGAAATTTTCTATAAGAAAAGTATAAGAATTTTTCTAACGGAAAAATCTGAGGATTCTTCTGTAGAAAAAATAAGGAAAAAAAAAACGAAATATTCTAAGAATCTTTTTCAAGAAAAAATGTCTAAGAATCCCTTTTTTAATAGAAAAAATGTTTCAGAATCTAAGACTTTTTCTATAGAAAAAATATCTATAAATCTGAAGCTTTTTATAAGAAAAATATCTCAGTGTCTGAAAACTTTTTCTATAGAAAAAAGTTCTCAGTCTCACAAACAGACTCTTTGATAAATTTTCGTTTAAAAAAGCTAAGACTCTGATACATACCATTTTTTTTATAGGAAAAACGTCTCATTGTCAGAATCTAGCATCTTTTTTATAGGAAAAATGTTTCAGAATCTGAGACTTTTTCGATAAGAAAAATGTCTTAGAATGTGAGACTTCTGACAATAAGACATTTTTCCTATAAAAAAATCGTATGTATCAGTCATAGTCCTCAATGTCTCAAAATCTGAGACTTTTTCTATAAGAAAAATGTCTCAAACATATTTTTTTACACTAACAATTTTTTTGCGGATTTTTTTTCACCAAAATTTTTTTTCACCGAGGTTTTTTTAGATTTTTTTTTTTCTCGAAATAAAATTTTTTACTAATTTTTTATTATTTTTTTTAAACCATTTTTTTCAAATAAAGTTTTTCGCAACACAGTTTTTATATTTTGGAGGGTATCAGTACATATAACTTTTTTTTTATTTTTTTGAGGATTGGCGTGTACCAAAGAAAATATTAATATTGTTAATAATTGTTTAAAATTTGTTGAGTTGTGAAAAATTAAAAAAAAAAAAAAATTAAATATGTACAACTTAATAATGCCCAAGTGACAAAACTTTTACATTTTAGTTATAAAACGCATTCATTTATCTTTAACTTTTAACTAATGAAAAAAGTTTTTATGTGCTTTAAATAGAAACATTAATCATTATAATGTGAAGTATGTATTTATGTATTTTAATGTATAAAATCTATGACAGGAGCTAAACAAGTAAAAGTTGTTGAGTAAATTATTTTTGTAAATTTAAAATATTTGATTGGGGGCGAAAACTTGCAAAAATATTTTTGAAAAACAGAAACATTTTTTATACAAAAAAAATCGTAGATTCTTAAGTATTTACCCTTTGAATTATTCTAAGAAATTTTTTCAACAGTAAAAATTGAGATATAAAGATATTTCTCATCCTGTTAACCTTTTGACACTTAACTCCTGTAATATCACAGTTAACATCCTTATACAAAAATTATAGGTATATATTATGTTTTCTACATCTTTTCTTGCCATAAACTTTATATTAATCCTTAAAATACAAAAATAATAGACATTTTGGCATTTAATCCTTAAATTTAACACCTTTTCATAGTGTCAAATTTAAGTTTAATGAGAATTTGTACAACAAGAATAATGGCAAGCAGTAAGATGGACTTTATTTATAGCATTCTAAAAAATTTCAATAGTAATAAATTGTTATTGAAATATGATAGTGAAGAAAAAGTTTAGTTGTGCTTGGTAAGGGGGTAGAACATTTTTTTAGGAATTTTGTGCTACGGTTTTTCCCATTTCATAGTTTTATACCCTGCACTTACAATTAGTGGTAGAGGGTATATATAAGTTTGTCATTGCGTTTGTAACTCATCGAAATATCGGTCTAGGACCCCATAAAGTATATATGAGCAAATCCATGGGAAATTTAACTGACGGATCACCGATTTAGTTTATTTTTGGTTATTTGATAAATCTTCGTAAATGATTAAAAACCATATACAGTTTTTTAAATTTTTTACTCGGAAACCGTAAGTCGTGAGAAAAAACTTATAAAAACAATATTGTAGATAAAATTATGAAGATTTTACATTTTTAAATTTTTTTTTTTTTTTTAAATTTTAGAAAAAAAATTTTTAAAACTACATTTGAATGCCCTTTTTTTCTGGGAAGGACACCATGGATTTCGAAAAGAAAAATTTTGTTTTAAAGTTTAGTATGCCCTTTTAACGCTGTTAAAGTTTCAGAGAGGTGTTTTTGCGTATTGTTTAGCAATAAATTTTTAAAGTTTGTTAGAGAGACAAATGTTTGATTTTTTTTCAATATTTTGGCAAAAAAATCGCTATCGGTAAGATTTCAACATATAAATTTTAAGGTTTTAAAAAACTATTCTATAGAAAGTATAAAAAAATTAAAGACTATAATGTTTTTAACAAAATTTTAAGGCAATTTCCTAGATTCAAACGCTACTTTTCTATAGAAAACATAGTTCTCTGAGACAGTTTTCCTTAGAAAATATGTAACATTCTCAAACATTTTCTGAGATATATTTCCTATTGAAAAGTCTGACAATCTAAAAATTTTTTCCTATAGAAAAATTATCAGATTTTTCCTATAAAAAGAAAAAATCGAAAATGTTTCCTACACAAGACATTTATTATAGAAGAATTTCTATAAAAAATGTCTCCTAAATTGTAAGATTTTTCCTACACAAAAAAAAAAACCTGTCAAACTACTAGAAAAAGTCTCGTAATCCCATTTTACCAATATTTGACAGTTTTCCTTGTTTTTTAACAAATAATTTTCGATCGAAATTTACATTTTTCGTGTAATTTTACGGTTTTCTTGTTATTTTACAAATTTCCAAGATTTTTTACAAAAAAAAATCTAGTAAATTTGCGAGAATTTCTTGTAAGTTTTATTTTGCCAAAAAAGTTCTAAATTTACAATTTTTGTTCGTAAAAATCTTGTAAAATTACAAAAACGCTCGTAATTTTTACTGATATTCTCGTAAAATAGGAGGTGGCAAAAAATCTAGTAAAAACACGAAACCTCCTTTAAAGTTTTATCACTTCAAAAAAATTGTAAATTTACAATTTTATTGGTAAAAAGCTTGTAAAATTACAAAATTATTGGTAAAAATCTTGTAAAATTACAAGGAATTGTTGTCAAATAGGAGGTAGCAAAAAAAAAAAAGGTACAAACTTTTTTTGTAATTTTTCAAATTTGTTTTTAAGTGTATAGAAAAATTGACAGATTTTTCGATAAAAAAAAATGTCAGATTTTTCTTAAAAAAATAAAAATTCGAAAATGTTTCCTGTATAAGAATTATAAAATTGTATTACTTAAGTGAAAAAGACTTATCTCGAGTTGTACCACAACAATGCGTCCCAAAGAAATCTCCCTTACCCCCAAAAAATTACGCTTTCAATGTTTTTTTTTTTTAACTGCACACAGAAAAAAAAGTTTCCAATCGAATTTATCAGTTGTATCATCTCAAAATTCGGTTGCTGCTACTATATTTGGCTCTGACAACCAAATTTTTTAGTTGCCCCAATTAAAAGACAGTTATGACCGCCGAAAATGAGTTGTAATAACTGACTTTCAGTTGGAAATCGTAAAATTCGTTTTGTGTGTGTGGTTGTCATTTTGGAGGGTGTAAAATATTCGGCATGACTGAATTTAACTCACTTGTTTCTTCTTATAAAAGATCAATATTTAAAAAATTAGATTTTTTTACAATTTAACATACAAAAAAATCTGTATAACAATTTATATAAATTGAAAATGAAAAGATTTAAACAAATAGAATTTCAATGATAAAACAATTCGTTAGTTTAGTTTTTCTATTCCTGACATACTCATACTGTAGTTGTAAAACATGTTTTCAATACATGTACAATGGGGGAATAACTTTTGAAATTTTTTGGGAAATATTCAATAGTCCCCAGGCAGACCATGTAAAGCATACACTAAAAAAAAACTTGTAAATTTAAAAGAAAAACTTGTAACCTTTTTTGTTTGCTACCTTCTATTTGACAAAAATTCCTAGTAATTTTGCAAGAATTTTACCAAAAAAATGTAAATTTACAAATTTTTTGACACGATAAAATTTAAAAAGAGGTTGCGTAATTTTACTAGATTTTTTGCTTATTCCTATTTTACGAGAATTCCTAGTAATTTTACAAGCTTTTTACCAATAATTTTGTAATTTTACAAGTTTTTTACCAATAAAATGGTAAATGTACAGTTTTTTGGCGCAATTAAAATTACAAGGAATTCTAGTGAATTTACTAGATTTTGTTGTAAAATTATCGTAAAAAATTTGTAAAATTACAAAAAAAAAAAATGTTATATTACAAAAAAAATTTAAATTTGTTAAAAAACAAGGAAATCTGTCAAATATTGGTAAAATGGGATTACGAGACTTTTCCTAGTGTGTGTATAAATAATGGTTGTCTTTTTTTTTGCTGGTATTTAAAAGGTTTCCGCATAAACTTGATTTAAACACAATTTTTTCAATAAATTTTGTAACATATTTTTTAAACATAAAAAAACATAATTTTTCTTTGGTTTCTCAATGTTATTTGTACACTAAAAAAACGTTGTTAAATTACAAGAAAAGTTTGTTACTTTTTTTTGCTACCTCCTGTTTGACGAGAATTCCTAGTAGTTTTACCAATGATTTTGTAATTTTACAAGGTTTTTACCAATAAAATTGTAAATTTACATTTTTTTTGCCGCAATGAACTTTACGAGGAGATTTCGTAACATAACTTGATTTTTTGCTAGCTTCTATTTAACGAGAATTCCTAGTAAAAATGGCGAGGTTTTTTTTGTAATTTCACAAGCTTTTTACCAATAAAATTGTAAATTTACAACTTTTTTAGCGCAATAAAGTTTACAAAGAAATTTTGTGAATCTACTAGATTTTTTTTTTGGAAAATTATCTTGGAAATTTGTAAAATTACGAAAAAATTGTAAAATTACTAAAAATAATTAAATTTCGATAAATTTTTTTTTGCTAAAATACAAGGACACTCAAAAATTATGTAGGTAAATTCCAGTGAATATTCACTTAAACAAATGAAATTTTATTTAAAAACCATTCCACTGTTTTTTCATTTAAAATAAAAACACATTACAGTAAATTTTAAATGTTAATTTAATGACTAACCAAAACATTAAAAAACTGCTGAATATTCACTTATTTTGTATTGAAAAACAGTAAAACTATAGAAGAAATTTTTTACTGCCGAAAATAAATGTAACAGAAAATTCGTTTTTAAGACAGTAAATTATATTTTATAAACTACAGAAATAGTAAAAAAATTAAATCCTTTATAAAATAAGTGATTTTTCTTTTAAAATAACTTTACTGATTACTTTTTAAAATAACCTACAAACAGTTAATGACATAATTTTCTTAGTGGAGAGCTGTCAAATATTGGTAAAATGGGATTACGAGACTATTTCTAGTAATTTGACACGGTTTTTTTTGTGTGTATGAAATGTAGTTCAATATGAAATTAAAACGTATTTAATGTTAAATTTATTTTTTCTTAAAGTTTTATGCCTAAGGTTTTTGTTTTGCAACGACCTAAGGAGATGGTTTTGGTATCAGTGCGCCACCGGTTATTATGTAGGGGTAGGAAATTAATTTGGTTACACCCCTAATATAGAAACTGGCTATTGAAATATGTATACATACAATACAATGACAGTAATAAGGATGAAGTTGGCGATGATGTAGATGATGCCACTATAAGTTGAACTAGAAAAGTTTATCCTTGTATTTCAGTATCAGATATACACACACATACTTGTAATGTTCTATATTAACTTTAATAACGAAATTTCAATAAAAATTATGGTTTTATTTAATAAATAATTTTTGAGTCTTTCTTTAATTTTTCCAGAAACATTTAAATTTTTGAAAAAAAAACAAAAAAAAATCTTTTAAGAAACCCCAGAATGAATTCTGTACCCTACATTCAAAGAAAAAGCTTCTTTATATTGATGAGTTGTTACATCAATATCAAAAAATTTTCAATAATTTTTCTTCCAATGTAACATGTCATCGATATGATGATGCATTGTCATCAATAACAACAATGATGATGACATTTTCATAAATTTTGATGACATATTGTCATCAATATAATGAAATGTTTCATCATTATGGCAGTCATCAAAATTGATAAAACGGTGTCATCATATTGATAATAATTCTTTATACATTTGATTATTTTGAGTTACATTAGACGAAAATTAATGAAAGATTTCATAATATTGATTTATTCATCAATATGATGAAGTTTATTCTTAAATATTTATTTTATTATTCAACTTCTACGAATTTCAATAAATATTTTACGGATTTAAATTGATCTTTTACGAATTGAAGTTGAACGATCGTTTATCATGCATATATTTATACTTGATAAATTTCTGGCCTAATATTTGAAGTGGTACAAACGGAATGACAAACTTATTAAAACTTCTGCCATTAAGCGGAGGGTGGGTATACAATTTATTTTACTTAAAAAATATATACAAAAATATTTTTGTCTATTATATCAGCTTGCCTAGCAAGGACTGTCAGTTCCCAGGCAGAAAAATACGAAAGGGAGAGTGCTGGCAAAGTACCTTTTATGGTCGCTTGTGTGCTGGCAAAGCATCACAGTTAAGTACTATCCCAGCGTCCAAAATGATAACCACGGTAAACGGTATGCCGTTGCTATTTTAAAGCGCTTTGAAAGCGCTTTAAATATAAAAATATGGTACTATTATAGCACTTTTAGAACAAAAAAATGGGACGTATATAAATTATATACATAAGTCCATAAGACACAACTTTTTTGGTGTTTATTTGAATAAAGAAATTTAAAATTAGGATAAAAAATTTATTGACTCATTTATTAGGATAAAAAAATTCTGAACAAACTTCGAACAATTTTCTAAGTCCCGGAAAAAATTTGTTTGCAGTTTAATTTGCGCTTTGGAATATAAAAAATTTATTAAAAATGCTTTTTGGAAAAAATTTGGAAAAGTCCCGAAAAAAAGTAGTGCATTGAACCGAAACGGGTATGTATCCGGAGTTCCTCACGAAAGAAACAGGTGTTTTTATATAAAAGGTGTCAAGTTTGTAATTTGTAGGTCCAGAGACTCTATGTAGGCCATTGTGTATAAGTGACATATCATGAGAACTATCAAGGACCGGTTACTTATCCTGCAGGGAAATAAAAAATATTCCAATTGTTATGAAAATTAATAAATTTTAATAAAAAATTTATACTTTGAACGGATTTAAATAGAAAAACATTGGCAAAGCGCTTGGAAAGCACTTTTTCGAATTCATACTACCTTCTACACAAAAAATAAAGTGCTTTGCCGAGACTTTTTCTTTGGACGATTGGCAGTTTCTGCCTGGGTTGTTATGAAAAAGTTTTTTGTTTTTAAAAATAGCAAAAGTTTAACAACATCTTGTTCTGAGACGACCCTGAGTAGCTATCAGCTATAAAACATGTTGGTGACCATAAACGAAAAACCAAAAAGTTTTTAATTTTTTGTATACCCTCTAATTACAGTGTGGAGGTATACTCATTTTGTCATTCTGTGTGTAACGCATCGAAATATTGATTTGGGCCGCTATAGTTTTACGTCCAAATTCATAAAAAATAAATGCGTTTAGTAACAGGTATATTAATCGAATTTCCATACAAAATTTCTTTTATAAACCTCTTATTAGCCTCTTGTAACTTTTATGAATTTGAATCATTAGGGCATACAGGGCCCCCGACCTAAGGAGACACGATTTTTCGTATACATCTGAGACTTTTTCTATACGAAAAATTTGTCCATATAAAAAGTCTCAGGCCGCTGTTCCAAAAAAAGTAATTCACATAAAAAATGTGAAAATGAAAATTTCCGAATTTTTTTGGTGTTCTAGATTTCACATCCGAATTTCTTTTTCGTTTTGTTTCACATAAATAAAATTTGGTGAATGTAAAACGAATGCACTTTTTTCCTTATAATTTTTTAGATTTTAATTATTCGATTTCAACTTCGAATGAAAACGTGATCAACAAAACACTAAACTTGATTTCATGTGATTCGAAAATTTTCATGTGAATTAAAAAGTTGTGAAAGACAGAACAGAGGCCTCAAATTCATAAAAATTTTTCCTACATTAAAAGTCTCAGATGCCGAAAAATTCTTCGTAAAGAAAAAGTCTTAGACATGTTTCGTATAGAAAAAGTCTCAGATTATGAGATATTTTTCGCATAGAAATGTAGATAAAGTCTCAGATTCTACGATATTTTTCGTATTGAAGAATTCTCAGATTCTGGGACGTATAAAAACGTCTCAAATAGTGAAACATTTTCCGTATAAAAATATTTTCAGATACTGAGACATTTTTTGTAAAGAAATAGTTTAAGATTCTTAGTAATTTTTCGTATAGAAAAGGTTTTAGATTCTATGTAATTTTCGTATAGAAAAAATTTTCAGCTTTTGACAGGTCTCAGTCTGAGATAGAAAAGGTCTCATTAGATAGAATAGATGAATGTCATGGTTTTAATTAGTAAAGAAACATGACCTCGAGCTAGAATATCCTACCCATAACAAAGTATATATTTTTTTGGATTAGTAATCGATTCTAAGACATTCCAGCGATGTCCGTCCGTCTGTGGAGGATACGACACAGACTAAAATAACAGAGCAAGACTCCTTAAATTTGTCACGAATATTTATTGTGGTCATAGTCTGGTTAAGTTCGGAAATGGGCAATATCGGACTATGGGGAAAAAAATTCCCTCATGAAGAACTAAAGCTAACTCAAAAAAACTCATTCTTTACATGTTTTTTTTTATATATTTGTACACTTAATAAAACATTTTTATGCCATATGAAGTTCATCGATTTGCACTTGAACAAATGGCATCAGAAAAGTAAATTTTTTTGGCCCGCCCCTTCTTGGGGGCGTGGATAAAAAAAAATTTAAACTAACGGAAAAATTGCATTGGGTGCAAAAAACAAATTTTATTTATGTGTCTCCTGACAAAGATCCCCATTTCAAAAAAAAAAAAAACGCCTCTGACATTTTTTTTTATACTTTTTAGTTGTTTTACTTGTTAGAGGGTATCTAAGATTCGGTTCAGCCAAATTTAACACTCCCACTTGGTTTTTTGTAGTTTAAGCTGTTATTTAATAAAATTTATATAAATTTTAAGGATGTTACATTTCATATAAAACTTTTTAATTTTGTGACTTATTGTGTTGTGAACATTTTTAGTTTTATTTTTTGTAAAGTATTTATCATCATCATCAGAGACAAAAAAATAGTTATTTGCTTGTTTTAGCAGTTTTTGCTAATTTTAGCTTGTTTTTGAATTTTGCACAATATTTGGTTTTCTCCCCTTGTTTAACTTTAAAAAAGTAGCAATTGATATCAAACTTGCGAGTCGATATGTACTCACTCTACATTTTCACTACATGTTTTTTTTGGTTTCGACTGCATTTTTAAACTACTTGAATTTTTTAAATTTTCACTAAATATTGTTTTTTTTTTTAATTACAGTTCAAATATTTGAACCAGAAATTTTTAAGGTAAGTTTTTGTTTATTCTTTTTTTTAGTATATTATTTTTTCCTTATAGTCCTTTACACTATTTTAATTGTTTTAGAAATATTCAAGAAAATTGTCGAAGGAATTGCATTTGCATAATTCTAAGTAAATAATAATTATGGAATAAGTTTTTATCTTAAGATTACTTACATTAGTCCGGAGTGATTTCGAGAATGACCTAAAATTTCGATGCGTTTTAAGACACAATCGACTTTATAAAATTCATAATAACCTCCACACTTTTACTCCAAATTGTTTGAGAAAAAGTGAATGTGTTAAATTCGGCTGCACCGAATCTTTAATACCCTCAAATATGTAAACAAAATTAATTTTTTTTTACAGGCCTGATTTTTTGGGGGGGGGGGGCTGTTAGGGGTCATTGGAGGACATAATTTGTTTACAAATTTATTTGATATGATTTTTGCACTTAAGTAATGCAATTTCATTACTATTAAATTACGTCCTACACTCAAAAAAAAAAAAAAAACTGAAATGTTAGCAAAAAAAGCTTGTAAACCTACAAGAAAATTTGCTGATTTTGAACTCACAATTTCTTTGCTAAAGTTAGCAAAAATGTTTTGCCAATATTTAGTTAGATAAATTTTTATTTTTTTTTAACTTAGTTCATACACATTTGAGGACCCCATTGGGTTCGGACCCGATATGTCCAGCCCCCGATGGGCCTAGACCTAGTTGGGTTCCTTTAAAATCGTCATAGTTTTTGATCCAAAATTTTTGTCCGTTTTGCTCAATCTTGCTTAGTTTTTGAGATACGTGATTTTAGGGGACCACTGGGGTTTTGAGAATTAAAAAACTCGATAACTTCAAAAATATTATTCGGAGAGCTTTTGGTTATTTTGTGGTCTTGTTCTACGTGTTGAGAGCCACAAAAATGCTTTTGGACTTTTTATCGTGTCGGCAAAATTTATGGAGATATGAGCATTTTAAAATTTTCGGGAATGCTATCTTTTTTGCATCCAAAGTTAGGACTCATCAGGGTCCGCAGATGTGAAGACGGCCGGCGATACTATGGAGAGCCCGAGAACCAAAAATCTGTCTGGCTTAGTTTCCGAGATAGCGCCATTTTAAGTTTTCTAAAAAAAAAAAAAAAAAAATTACAATTTATTTTTGCTAATATAAGCAAAAAAGCTTGTAAAAATTTGGTCAACTCAATTTTAAATTTAGCAAAAAAATTAGTTCAAATTTTGTTTAAAATTCTAAATGAAGTTTACTAGATATTTTTGCTAATAAGATAATCTCAACTAAAAATTTGCTAAATGTTAGCTTACTAGCATTAGCAAAAAAAAAAAAAAATTAGTAAATCTACTAATGCATTATTTTGAGTGTATGACATTAAAAAAAAAAATACAGGATTCTGAAAAATTTTTTTCATGTCAATTTTGCAGATTAAGATCAGATTACTTCATCACTGTTTATTTCTGAAAAATTTTTCAAGAATAAAAATTTTGCAATTCTCAAATAATTTGTATATTTATTTATTGAATTTTTAACATATTATTACAAATCATATACTAAATTAACCCAACCGAGACGGGTGGCGATGACCATTGTCTCATTGTCCACAAGGCCTCTGGTGGGAATCGAACCCATGACCGCCAGACTCATATGCTAGCACGCTACCAACTACCCTACTGGGGCGCCTCTCAAAAAACGTATGTTTCTGATTTTTTATAAAAAAATTCTCAAATTCTGAAATAGTTTTTTGGAAAATCTTAAAAGATTGTGTTCCATTGTTACTTCATCTAGTTTAAAGATTCGGCCACTTATTGTAGAAAAATATAAGATTCTAAGATTTTTGTGTTGTAAGTTTTTTTGAAATATTTTTCTAAACAAAAATTTCCGACAGTTTAACTGACGTAAGACCATCAATTTTTTTTACATTTTAAGATATTCTTGTCTATTCTTATGTAGTAGACGAACATTTTCTATTAAAAAAGCGTTCACAAAAATGTTTGCCAAAAAAAATTATCGTCATCATTTTCAGATCGACAGATATTTTTTTATAGAAAGTTTTCAGATTTATGTACTATAGTCACATTTTTCTTAAAGGGGGGATAAAACGAAAAAGAAAGGCTATCTTTTTCGTTATCAAATAACTCTCATTGTCAGTTAAATTTAACTTTATCATACAAATTTTGACATAACTGTACAATGTACTGTTCATTGAGTAATCCGCCCTTAATGTGAGTAATTTTTAATCAGCTTTAACATTGAACTGACCAACAATTTGGCCAAAAAAGTTTTCATTTGAAAAAGTTATCTTAACAAAAACTATTATTTCAATGTTTGCCATGCAATTATTATAGTTTTTGTTAAGATAACTTTTGCAAATGAAAACATTTTTGGACAAATTTTGGGTGAGTTCATTGTTTAAGGTTCCCACATTATATACTAAGAGATGGAGCCTTAAATCATCTCGTAAAGTGATGCTGACATATACAAAAAAACGGTTTTTCGCGATTTTCATCATGATGGTCCATATAACATAGATGTTTTTTGTCCACTATTCGTAGTGCCATGGATACCTTTATGATCCACAAAATGCAACTTTTTTATCAGAGACCAATTTAGGGGTTAATTTCGCGAAAACGTAAAAAAACGAAGACATCCGCGAATTTAAGGGCTTAGGATGAAATTTACATTAGAAATATTACTACAATTTAAATCTTTGTTTTCCATGCCATAAAATTTAAAAATCATTAGCTTTGGAAATTTTTTTGTTAAAAAAGCAGCTGAAAATCAGCCATTCTTTAATGACATTTTGCAAGAAAACTGTACCATACATCGAAAAACGGAGTACGCCATTCGATTCAGCATTTCCGAAATGTTATTAAATTTACTACTTACTGTGGCCATTTTTTTGAAATTTTGACCTAAATATGTTTTTAATGAAAGAAGAAAAGCAAATTTTTACATTTTTTAAGTTAACATTAGCATAACTTACACAAAAATCAATATTTTTCAAAAAATGGCCACAGTAAGTACTAGAGAATTTAATAAACTACAGATAAAAAAAAAACTTCAACAAAATCGGTTCAGTATTTTGTTTTATAAAATTTTTAAAAATATGACAATAATTTATCTTTCAAATAAAAAGCAGAATTAAATAATTTTGCGTATTTATTTTCTATAGTTTATTAAAAAAAAAAGCCCACATTAGGGCAGTTTTTTTGTTTAATCCCCAGATTTTCATTTGAAAATTTTTATAAAAAATTTTCTTTGAATGTTTTTTGGCTTTCTTTTTTTAATAAAGTTCTTAATCCAGTGGGGGTGTTCTGTAATTTATGCGAAAAGTTTTCGCATCGAAAAGTATGAAACAAAAAATTCCATCGTTTCTCGATTCTGGAAAAAAAGCTGTTTCTGTATATCAATGCGAAAACGGCAGCATTTTTATTGGAATATTCCAAATCAGCTGTCAAAAAGGTATACAAGGCGAGAAAATAATAAAAATCACAACAAAAAAAAAACGAAATTTCACATTTTTTTAAAAAACACTCGTAACATTGGCAAACAAAAATTAAATAATAAATTAAGTTAATAAAAATAATGTGTAGTATATCATTAATAATATTAGTTGATAGTATTTTCTTAAAAAAAAAATAATGTTTTTTTATTTATTATAACTCAAAAGTTGTTTAATTTACGAGATATCGCACCATTTTTAAATGTGAGTGATTTTGACACTTCAACTTCAAAAGTTTTCGATCAATTGGTTTACAGAAACAGTTTTTCTCGCATCTTTCCAATAATTTTGAAAAAAATCATATTTGACAGAAAGTTTCCGCATAACAAAATTACAGAAACAGTCGAATGCGAAAAGTCAGGTTTTGTGCCGATTCACGATGTTTCTGTTTCGTTTTTCATATTTCATGTCAGAAATCTTTCGATTCGAGAGTTATAGAACACCGCTACAGATCGACAGAAATTTTTGATTGTAATTTCTAAATTTCAATTGGGCTTTTCTGAATTTCAATTGGGATTTCTGAACTACAATCGATATTTTCTGAATTTTATCTTTTAAATAAAAAAACAGAATTAAAAAAAAATTGCGTATTTTCTTTATATATCGGATTAAAAATTTCTCTCATTAAGGCTGTCTTTTTGTTTAATCCCCCTTAAAAAAATTTTCTTTCTGTGAAAAATTTTCTTTGAAATTTTTTTGTCTTTCAAGACTTTTTTAATATTTTTCTTTTTTTAATAAAATTCTTAATCCAGATCGACAGAAATTTTTTGTAAAAAATTTTTAGATGTAGTAACATTTTTCTGAATTTCAACTGGGCTTTTCAGAATTTCAATTGGGATTTCTGAACTAAAATTGATATTTTCTGAATTTCAATTGGGAAAGGTGTAGTGTCCTTTTTCCTTTAAAGATTTTCTCGTTGAAAATTTCTATTAAAAAATTTCAGATTTTTTCCTCTCTTCTTATTTTTTTAAATAAAAACTTCCTAATCGACAGATATTTTTTCATCGAAAATTTTAGATTTCCCTTAAAAAAATTTACAATTTTCACTTGCAATTACGACACAAATGATATCCATCCCAGAATTTTTTTTTGAAAATCCATAAAATGTTTATACCACTCCTGACTAATTAAAAGTTTATAAGAACAAAATTATCATTGTTTTTCATAATGAACTACTGCCAAGTAAGCAAAAAAATCCTAACTGATGGTTGTGTTGATTGGATGGTTCATTAATGAACTAAACAATACTATGTCTGTCTTTCTTTCTTAACTCTGCAAATAGATTACTGTGCATAATTAGTAAAAATCTTAAGGGTTTTACTTACCTAGTGAAATTATTACACAGAACAAATTGTTAACGAATTTTTATTAAGATATTTTTTAGTAACGATTAAATAAATTAATACTATTGATTATTTTTTTAATTGAATCAATTAAAAAATAAATTAAACACCATTGTGATATCAAACAAATGAGTAAAAAACTTTCTTTGCCCAAATTTTTTTCTGTGTTTAGTAAGAACATCACCAGGAAAAAGTGCTTTTTTACGTGTTCAAAATAATTCTGCATAAAAATCAATTAATGACAAATTATAACAGCCACGTTAAAACAAAAATAATAAAAATGTTAGTAATAAATAATGAATTTTATGAATTTCCTTTCTACAAAGGAGGAACAAAAAATAAAAACAAAAAACACTAAACAAACAGAAAGGATGATTAATGTCCTCATAAATGACCATAAATATTAAAATGAAGCCAATGTACAGACAGATGAAAAAGAGACATTTTTTATGAATTTAATAAATATAAAAGGTTTTCAATGCGGAAAAGTGGAGAAAATTGAATTAAAAAATACCATAACCATCCACGTGTACACTGAAACAAATGAATTGCAAACAAGTGAAAAAAATCAATCCGGCCTTGTCAAATCATATTGATTTCTTAACAATATAAAAATATTATTGCAAAAAAAAAGACAATAACAATTATTATTTCTTAGAAAAATTTAATATGTACTTAAACCGAACTAAATAAAATTCAAGTAAAAAAACTTTATTTGAAGGGCTTACTGCAAAAACTTGATAAGCAACATTTTATTTTTTTTGTGTTTTTCGCCTTCTACGAACGAATAATCGTATGACTGATTTTTGGCAAAAGTATTGCTTTAACCCTTTGTACAAGTATCTTGAGTATGAAAGTTCTTCAAAAGATCTACTTTGTACATTATTTCAAAAGTTTTAAGGCAAAACCCGCCATAATATGAAATGTTGCTTATCGAGTTTTTACAATAAGCCCTTCATTTCAAAACGAAACTTTACGTAAAAAAAAAGGAAGAAAATTATAGATGGGGCACGTGCCCAGAGCACCCGACCTTTGCTTACCTAAAAAAAAAAACAACATTTTTCATGACAATTATTTTACTGCTTTTTTAAGGGGGGTTTAAAGAAAAACAAAACAGCCTTCATGTGATCAATTTTTAAACAGCTGTAAAATCTTTTTTTAATCGGTTTTTTTTTATTTGAAAGATAAATCATTGTATTATTTATAACATTTTGTCAACTCAAACTGCCATTCAATTGTAGAATGCTTTTTGTAAAGGACAAAAATCGGCTGCAGTTGTACAGCAAAAACTACTCCACCGATTTTGATGATTTTTTTTATTTGTGAATTATTTAATTCACTAGTACTCACCGTGGCCATTTTTTTTTAATTTTGACCAAATAATGTGTTTAATGAAAGAAGAAAAGTAAGTTTTTCCATTTTTTAAGTTTACGTTAGCATAGTTTCAACAAAAATCAATATTTTTTTAAAAATGGACACAGTAAGTACTAGAGAATTTAATAATCTTCAAATGAAATAAAAAAATTTATAAAAATTAGTTCAGTAGTTTTTGCTGTAAAACTGCAGCCGATTTTTGTCATTTATAGTTTCTGTAGAAACTATAAATATTCACATATATAAAAAACAATTTCCATTAACAAGAAAAACCGACATTTAAAATCCTACTGATGATAACACTAACTGGAGTGTTTGAAACCATACCAGAAATGTCTATAATTTTTTGAAATTCAATTTTTCTTTTGCATTTTTTTAACTTGAACCCTAATAACAAATATAATTAGAGCCCGAGCTCGATCTGTACTTACATAAAAAAACAAAAAAGACTTAGATTATGAGACATTTTTTAATAGAAAAAGTCTCAGATTCTGAGATGCTTTTCTTATCAAAAAATTTTAAAATTTGAGACATTTTTCATATAAAAAATATCTATGATTTTTCCAAGATTTTGAGTCTTTTTCATAAAAAATTCACAGATTTTAAAACATTTTTCGTATATAGTAGAAAAAGTCTCAGATTCAGACACGTTTTTCGTATAGAAAAATTTTCAGATTCTGAGACATTTTCCTTATAAAAAAATCTCAGAGTCTGAGACATTTTTTGTATAGAAAAAGTCTTAGATTTTGAGACATTTTTTGCACAGCAAAAGTTTCAGATTCTCAGACATTTTTCGTATAGAGAAAGTCACCTGAGATTCTGAGATATTTTTCGTATAGAAAACGTCTCAGATTCTGAGACATTTTTCGTATAAAAAATTACATTTTCCGTATAGAAAAATTCTCAGATTCTGAGACATTTTTCGTATAGAAAAATTCTCAGATTCTGAGATATTTTTCGTATAGAAAAAATCTTAGATTCTGAGACTCAAAGTCTTAAATTATAAGATATTTTTCGTATATGTAAGTAGAAAAAGTCTAAGATTCTGAGACGTTTTAAGTACAAAAAAGTCTCAGACTCTGAGACATTTTTTGTATAGAAAAAGTCTCAGGTTCTGAGTCATTTTTCGTATGGAAAATGTCTCAGATTCTAAAAGATTTTTCGAATTGAAAATGTCTCAGATTCTAAAACATTTTTCGAATTGAAAAGTATCAGATTCTGAGACATTTTCGTGTAGAAAGTCTCAGATTCTGAGACATTTCCGTATAGAAAAAGTCTCAGATTTTGAAAAATTTTTCGTATAGAAAAATTCTCAGATTTTGCTAATTTACGAACTTAACCTGACTAGGAACAAAAGACATATTCGTGCCAAATATCTGGAGTCCAGCTCTTTTATTTTGGACTGCATCGTGTTAACTACAGACGGACGGACGGACGGACATCGCTAGAATGTCTTAGAATCGATCACTGATCATAAATATATATACTTTATGGGATCCTAGACCGATATTTTGATGCGATACACACGGAATGACAAAGTAAGTATACCCCCATTCTGTAGTTGGAGGGTATAAAAATGGTATTTTTCAGAGGTTGGTTTAGTTTTGTCAGTTGGTTTAGTTTTGTCAATGCACAGTGGATTATATAAGGTGAATGCATCTCATAATTGATTTTTGCAAATGTTTGAAATTAACCATAAAACAAGTTCTATCGTAAAGCTAAGATGTCAAGCAATAATTATTTTCATAAATCATAGTTATTATGTCAACAGAAGTATTAGAAAATGGCGACAGAACACACAACTTTCGACTTTAAAGATTTGGGGAGATAAAATTATACGATATTCAACTGCGTATTTTTAATATTTCTAATTATTTTTTTTGGGATTGTAATACCATGTTGGAAAGGGTAACTCGTCCAGATTCTATTTTTGTTATGAGCTTTGTATATATTGTTAGCAGAATTGACATTTTTTCATTTGAAGTATAAAATATTTTTTTGCTAACCTACGCAACTTTGACTAGGTTTTAACTGTTAGCGCCGTTTTCCTCCAATCTAGTTATAACATAGAATTAAAGTTAAACTTATTATCTAAAAGAAATATCAAAACTGGCTGCCTTTTCGTGCCTTTAAACAAATGGCATGCAAAAATGTTGACGAACTCTCAAATTAAAAATAAATAAAAATTTAATTATGAATTATTTTCGCTCATTATGCCCTACTCAATTTGCCATTCCGTGTGTAACGCAACGAAATATCGGTCTAGGATCACATAAAATACATATAACATTGATCCATGATCAATTTTAAGATCGATGTCTGTCCGTCTGTCTGTGGAAAGCACGACGTAGTCCAAACCAAATGAGCTATACCCCGGAAGTTTGACAAAAAAAATTACTTATAACTGGCTAAGTTTGTAAATGGGCAAAATCGGACCTCGGGTTAAACAATTTCCCCTTAAAAAAAAACAAAAACAACCCCAAAAAACATTTTTTGCATATTTTTTAGCATATTTGTTCAACAATTGAACAATATGTTGATTACTATAAGAATTAAAAAACCTGCGCTTGTCAAAGAGACTGAGAAACGGAATTTTTTTTGTCCGCCCCCGTTTGGAGGCGTGGCTATAACAATAAATGCTAAAATTGTGTTATTTTTGCGTATTATAATTAATGAGTTTGTAGACATTTATTGCAAAAAGGTAGAGGTAGTCCCCGCCGACAAACCCCCCCCCCCTTACTCCATTTCCAAAAAAAAAGACAATTTATTTTTTTCACTTTTTGGAGGGTTCTGGAAAGATTTGGCAACAGCCGAATTTAACAATATTTTTTTTATCTTGGCAACCTTCATACGATTTTTTTATTATAACTTCCTTATTTTTGTCGTATTACAATAAAATATCAGTTAAATTTTATATTTGACACCAATGAAAATCTATATGAATCCGGTAATTTTTTTAAAAATTGCAACATTTGGCCCTTAAAAGTCTATGGGACTAAATGTTGACCTTTTCTGAAAAATTTATCTACAAAATTACTTATTATAAATATCTGTTGCAAAATTCAATTGAAAATAATTAGAAAATAAAAAAAATACCTATTTAACTTGTCCTAACATTTTACTTTTATACTAAAATTCAACAAAAATATCGAAAATGTATTTTTAACCCTTCACAACTTTAGTTCTCGTCAGTCGATTTTTATGATTAAAAGCACAAATTAAAGCCTAAAGTCTCACCTATTCAACAAAAAAGACGGCATACAAAAATATTGATCCAATCAAAAGTTACAGATTTTTGATCCGGAAATGACCAAAATTTTCCACTGTGCAATGGTCCGATTTTGCTCATTTACGAACTTAACTTGCCTAGAAACATAAGACATATTCGTGCCAAATGTTGGGAGTCTAGCTCTTTTATTTTGGACTGCATCGTGTTAACTACACTCGAAAGAAAAACTCTGTCAAAAAATCTGTAAAACGATTTTCAATTTGAATTAGCAATGTTTTAGCAGATTGTTCTGCTGAGAAGGATATTTTTACTTAAATCTCTGTCATTCAGTTTAAGAAAATAACAGACATTTTACTATGTTTATACTGATTTTGTTTGCTGATTTTTTCAAGAAATTTTTTTATATAAAAAAAAGCAGAACAGATTGTTCTGCTGAAATCAGCAGATTGCTCTGCTGAAATCAGCAGATTGTTCTGCTGAAATCAACAGATTATTCTGCTCATATCAGCAGATTGTTCTGCTAAAATCAGCAGATTTTTCTGCTAAAATCAGCAGATATTTCTGCTAAAATCAGATTTCTCTGCTGTCGAACAACACACATGTTTAATAACTAAAACGCCAGATATAAGCTTCCGTAGCGTAGTGGTTAAGAAGTGTACGGCGTATGTTTTTTTTTTCTTGTTATATTTATTCACCTCTTATGACAGATATTTAGCAAACCGTGTCTGCTAAAATCAGCAGATATCTCATATGGCTCAAAATGGGTGTATTTTCAGCAGATTTTTCTGCTGATTGGACAGAGAATTTATTTTGAGTGTACAGACGTACGGACATAGCTAGAATGTCTTAGAATCGATCACTGTTCATAAATATGTATACTTTATGGGGTCCTAGACCGATATTTTGATGCGTTACACACGAAATGACAAAGTGAGTGTACCCCCATACTATAGTTGGACGGTATAAAAAATTTAAAATTAATCAGATAAATTATAGGCCGAAAATCAAAAAATGCCGAAATTCCACCTTTTTCATACGTAAATATTTTTTTGAAAAAAGTGTTCTCTACTGTTCCAAAAATCGAACAGATGATCGAAAAAATATTTCAAAAATCTTAAAAAATTTTAAACAAAATTTAAAGTTCAGCGAAATTTTACAATTTTTTTTTTGCTTTTTTTGTAGAAAAGGAAAAAAAAATAAATCACGCAAACTCACGCAAAAAAATCAACTCACGCACACACTTGGGCAAGACTACGAAATTCTCATTTTTTTTTAGTGTACCAGTATATTTTTTGAGTGTAACAGTATATAAATATAACCCAGTTTTTTTTATCCCTTTTTATTCATTGTTATGATGTAATTGAAATGAAATGAATTTCAATTTAATTAAAATAAAAATTGTATGGAAATTTTTAATGCACGCAACAAAGTGTTTGGCACAAAAAAATAAATGCAAAATTGTGTAATTGTCTATAAAAAAATTACATTATGGATATTGATATTTTGTTTCATGTATATCATGCAAATTGAATTATGTTGTTAATGAACTTTATTGGTAATGTTTTTTAAAACATTTTTGAAAATGGAATGTAATTGAAACAATTTTATATGTTATAAGTATAAAACATTAAAACTTATTAAATGTTTCAGGATAATTACCTTAATCCTGAAATTATTTCAAACGTGAAATAATTTTGTTTTTTTTTTTAAATTTTCTCAATTGTTTTTTATTTAATTTTCTAGTATCTTGTGATTTTTTCTGATTTTTTTTTTATAAAATTAATTAATTCTAAAAAGTTACCTGATTTTTTTTTATAGTTTTACTGATTTTACATAATTTTTCTGTTTTGATTGGAATTTTTAAAATGAGAGAAATTATCCATTATACAGAAAAAAAATATCATACATTTTTGTTCAATTAAACAATGTAATTGATTCAATTAATGCTTTAATTGAATTTTTAACATTGCTAAAAAAAATAAATAAAATAAAATCATACTAATAAACATGCAAAAATTGAAAAAAAAAAAATTAAATATTAAAATTTTTTTCAAACAAAATTTTTGTTTTTGTAAAAACAGTTGAGTTCAGGCTCTATAATTACTAGAGTTCGTTTTCAAAATTTTTTTTTGATTCTGATTTCTGGATATTATCACTTTTTAGAAGGTTTTTGTATCAATAAAAATAATGGCGTACTTTTTTTTAATAAATTCCAACTCCTCCCGTGCCTATAGGCGACTCAAATCGCGGATTTTGGGTCCCTTTTCACATACAACAAAAACGGCTAAATGTATGTCAAATCTGACTTCAGTATTCGATTCTACGGGAAAACTTAGGCCCATAAGCTTTTTTCTAGTTTTAAGAATGCACCAGAATGCATAATTAGAGTGGTCCAAAAAAATAATTTTTTTAAAAAAATATACAATGTTAATATACAATGAAAAAATACTTACATCTGAGAAAAAGGGTCCAAAAATTTTAATTTTGTAGTTACCCGTTCATAAGTTATTAAAGTTTAAAAATTTAATTTTTTAGTGAATACAAAATAATTTATTGGTTTTGTAATTTCTATTTAACAGCAATTCTAATTAATTCTATTCCTGTCGACAGCATATAAAGCTAAACAATTTAAATTATCTTTATTTTTAACTAAACACGAGTTGTTCAGGCGCGAAATTTTACCAACAAGTTGTTTGGTGGTAAAATTTCGCGCCTGAACAACTCGTGTTTAGTTAAAAATAAAGATAATTTAAATTGTTTAGCTTTATCTGCTATTGAAAGGAATATAATTGATTAGAATTATTGTTGTTAAATAGAAATAACAAAACTAATAAATTATTTTGTATTCACTAAAAAATTAAATTTTTAAACTTTAATAACTTTTGAACGGGTAACAACAAAATTAAAATGTTTGGACCATTTTTCTCAGATGTAAGTATTTTTTCATTGTATATTAACAAAAAAAATATTTTAATTTTTTTTTTTTTTTAAATTAGTTTTTTGGACCACTCTAATCATGCATTCTGGTGCATTCCAAAAACTAAAAAAAAGGTTATGGGCCTAAGTTTTCCTGTAGAATCGAATAGTGAAGTCAGATTTGACATATATTTAGCCGTTTTTGTTGTATGTGAAATGGGACCCAAATTCCGCGATTTGAGTCGCCTATAGGCACGGGAAGGAGTTGGAATTTAAAACAAAAAAATACGCCATTATTTTTATTGATACAAAAACCTTCTAAAAAGTGATGATATCCAAAAATCTATTTTTTAAAATTAACTCCAATAATTACATATGAGGCATTCCACACCAAATGTCCAGCGAAAAAAAACATGTGTCCCGTAAATTTCTGAATAGGTTGTTTGGATAGCCCTATATTTAAAAAAAAACTGGGCTTAGGAGGCCTGGTTAAATATTGAAAAAATGGTACAATTTGTGGCGAGTTGCCTTGATTAAATATTTATCACATTAAAACGGAATGCACCACAATGTCAAAAATTTTCGTTCTTATATAGTTTTGTATGGGCTATCGATTAAATTTTTTTTTTTTGAAAATTTTCAGAACCCGTTCTAAAATTTTCCATTTTTTAAAAAGTCAATTTATCAAAAATCCGGCCACTTTTTTTTTCTTTTTTATTTATTTTTTTAAAAGTTTAGATGTTTGTCCATCCACACAAAAAAAATCAGAAACACGTTCATCTTTTTTTTTCGAGAAAATCGCATTTGAACTTTAAATTTTATAACAATTTAGTTATTTGCTTGTATTTCTTTGTGTCAACAGAGCGTATGACGAATATTAATGCAATTAATATTACTCATTCGCAACTTTAAAACAAAGAAATACAAGCAAATAACAAAATTGTTATGAAATTTAAAGTTCAAATGCGATTTTCTCGAAAAAAAAGATGAACGTGTTTCTGATTTTTTTTTGTGTGGATGGACAAACATCTAAACTTTTAAAAAAATAAATAAAAAAGAAAAAAAAGTGGCCGGATTTTTGATAAATTGACTTTTTTATAAAAAGGGAAAATTTCAGAACGGGTTCTGAAAATTTTCCAAAAAAAGAATTTTTAATCGATAGCCCATACAAAACTATATAAGAACGTAAATTTTTGACATTGTGGTGCATTCCGTTTTAATGTGATAAATATTTAATCAAGGCAACTCGCCACAAATTTTACCATTTTTTCAATATTTGACCACGCCTCCTAAGCCCAGTTTTCGAAAATTTGAAAAACCAAAAACGCAATTTTCTTAGTTACATATAGGGGTATCCAAACAACCTATTCAGAAATTTACGGGACACATGTTTTTCTGTAGCGGAACATTTGGTGTGGAATGCCTCATATGTATCATAATTTTTTGAATTCGAATTTGAGGAAAGTGTGAAAGAAAAATTTTTAATTTTTCTAGAAATTTAAGACATCAGAAAACTTTTAATGTCAAATTTATTCATTAATAGTCAATTATACTTTATATGTGAAAATTATTAACAGATCGCAGCCGTCAAGGATTGAACCCATGGTGTGTAATTAATATGCGCATTTTCGTGATAGTTATGAAATCAATTAATTTTGTAATTGAATCAACGAATATCGTAATTGAAATTCATTTTAATTTTCTTCTGTGTATAGGAATGTGGAACAAGGAACAAAATGCAATGTTTTTTTTTACTCAGAACTATTTTACTCCATTTTTATACCCTCTAACCACAGTATACTCACTTTGTCATTCCGTTTGTAACGCATCAAAATATCGGTCGGGGACCCCATAAAGTGTATATGTTATTGATCTATGATCGATTCTAAGAAATTCTATGAATGTCCGTCTGTCCGTCCGTCTGTCTGTAGATAACACTAAGCAGTCGAAAATAAAACAGCTAGACTCCTGAAGTTTGACCCAAATATGTCTAATGTTCATAGGCAGGTTAAGTTCGCGAATGGATAAAATCGGGCCAGGGGGTAAAAAGTTCCCCTTGAAAAACTGAACCAACCTCTGAAAAATACACTTTTTTACATGTTTTTTGTATTTTTGTTAAATAAATGAAACATTTAGTATATTTATCGCGATCGAATGGTGCTCTCAATGTCCCCAACTGACACTCATCACCCCCCCCCCATCCAAAACGCCCCTGACAATATTTTTTTTTTACATTTTGTAGGGTATAAAAGATTCGGAACAGTCGAATTTAACACTCTCACTTGTTTTGATTCAATTTGTATACCCTCCAACCACAGTAGGGGGTATACCCACTTTGTCATTCCGTTTGTAACGCATTAAAATATCGGTCGGGGACCCGATTAAGTATATATATTATTGATCCATGATCGATTCTAAGACATTCTATGAATATCCGTCTGTCCGTCCGTCCATCCGTTCGTCTGTACGTAGATAACACAATGCAGTCTAAAATAAAAGAGCTAGGATCCTGAAGTTTGGCACAAATATGTCGTATGGGCAGGTAAGTTTGTAAACGGGCAAAATCGGATGAGGGGAAAAAAGTTTCCCCTTGAAGAACTGAACCAACCTCTGAACTTAATTTTGGACAATGGAATCTGACAAATTCCGAAACACGTGTCGATTAAGTCTTGCAAAAATGACCAACATAAATAAATTTAAAACAGAAAAATAAATTTTCTTGAAAATTATGCTATGAGAATATCATGGTTTTAATTAGTAAAGAAAATAATGACCTCGAGCCAGAATAAACATCCTCAAAAATTAATTTTCTAAATTTTTTTTTTATATTTTGGTAAGTAAATAAAGCATTTTTATGGAAGAAGAAGTTCAAAGTCCTGTAGTTGGACCCAGGGGGTTACAAAATGTTGATTTTTTTGGGCCGCCCCCTTTTGAGGGAGTGGATGTAAAAGAAATCAATAAAATTATGATAAAATTGTATTACTGTAGTGCAAAATGCATAATAAATGAATTAGTAAAAATTTATCGTGAGAGGGAAAGGCATCCCCACAGCACCTTTCAAAACTACCATCCCCTCAAAAAAAAACGAACCTTGGTTTTTTTTTTATACTTGTAACATGTTGGAGGGTATTAAAGATTCGGCACAGCCGAATTTAGCACTCTCACTTGTTTTCACTCAAAATATTTTTTGCTTTAACTTTTTCATTTAAACTTTTGTTTTTCATTTTTTAATCAAAATTTTTATTTTATCAATTTTTAACCACATTTGTCTTTGCAAAAAAAAGGTGTCCGGTACCATGTTAAGAATCGGCAAATATGATGCTAAATAAAATGCAAACTTTGAGATATTTTCTTTGTGGGGAACCAAGTCAAATAAAAAAAAAAAAAACAAATAAAAAAATTAAATTCGGACTTGCCGAATTTTGGTGAACAAAATCCTCAATTTTTTTTTTTACACAATATGTTTGTACTTGTTAAAATAACATTTGGTATTCAATTCTGTTCATATGTGTCAACCAGCAGTCGAATTAAAGCATTTTGTATTTTTAGGTTATGTTGAATTTACCAAAATTTTCATAACTTTTGAGCCAATATCGCTCAAATTCAACACCAAACTTCTCGGGGCAACAAAAAGTAAATGTCTAAAGTTTCAGTCATATCCGTGTAATATTTTGGTCGTGCACTCAAAATATTTTGTAGGCAAAAACAAATGAAAAACACACTTAAAACCAGTGAATAAGCAATTGAAAACCATCCCAGTAATTATTCATTTGTTTTCACAAACATCAACATTTATTTTTTACTGTTGACAAAATTTTCTAAAATAAATAACATTAAACATTAAAAAACTACGTTTTTTTCTTTCATTTTTACCAACAAATTCGAAAAAATTACCTACGAAAACATTAAAAATTAATGATAGTTCTGTTATTTTTACCAACAAATTCCAAAAAAAAAAACCTACGAAAACATTTAAAATTAATGATTTCGTAGGTTATTTTTTTTACAATTTTCTATTGAAATATTTTTTAAAAAATTTTTTACAAAATTTTGGGGAATCGATCCCGCAATCAACTACATTCTGGCCAGACACTCTACCCATCGTGCCAAAGTCACTTGATTCAAACATGTCTTTATATTTCTATAAATAATTTTTTGATTTTTTTTCTACAAAAAAAAATAACCTACTTGTGTAGGTAAAAACTAATGATATCTCATTAAAAAATACCAACAACTTAACAAAAAATTACTTACACAAATCATTAAAAATTTAAAGAATAATCAGTAGTTTTTACTTACAAAACAAAAAAAAAATTACTTTAAAAATTAAATGTTAATGATGGTCTTTATTTTTATGTGTGTTATTTTTAAAACAAAGGACAGAAGTAGTCATTAATAAAAACTGAACATCAAACAAATGTTTTTTCTTTTAAAAACGACTAAACGTAAAATTTCTAAAATAAACTACAAACAGTTAATGACATAATTTTTTAAGTGTGATTGCTACTTATTTCCCCTGACAGACGGGCAGACAGACGGACATCGCTGGAATGTCCCAAACCGATATTTCAATGAGTTGCAAACGGAATGAAAAACTTATACTTATATACCCTCTATCACTAGAGTGGAGGGTATAAAAATAATAAGTTATCGGTCCACAGTACATGGTGTCTTAATGAGTGATTGTTGATCATCATCATTTTCATTTTAAAATTTTATAATTATTTTTCTTTTTTACCAAATTTAAATGAAAACCTGTTGAAAAGTTATTAAAAAAAAGTTTTTAATTTAATTTAAAAACTTTTCTTATTGCAAGCAAATATGAAATATCATATGGTTTACAAGAAGTTAAAAACAACATACCTAACAACAAACGAAAAACTCTAAATAAACCATAAATGTGTCTAGAAAAGTTTTATTTGTTTTGCCCCACTTCAGTAATTTTATAAATTGCGTTTTATGATGAAAAAATCGTAACGGCGTAGAATAATAATTCAAAAATATTGCGTATTTATTTGTACCCTACACTTATTGTTAATCATAGAGAGTACATATAAGTTGATCATTTCGTTTGTGACACAAAACTTTAGGAAAAATGAGGGAAAATTCGAAAAAATTAATCATAGAACTCAAATTTTTTTTTTAAAAATTCAGAAAAATTTCAAAAAAGATAAAATAAAAAAAGAAATATACAGAAAAATTTCAGAAAATTGAGAAACTTTTTAAAATAACACTGGTCAACATCAACGTCTGGGGTCGGCCAACTCCCATTCAACCATACGATGATGATTCCGAATTTGGTATCCTAAAACTTCTCAAAAAAGATCTCAAAAATGTTCAATAACGTGTTTTCCTGCGAACTTTGACCTAAATTTTCTCAAAAACTTGACTTGATGGAAAAATTTGGAAACCAGTTTCGAAATCAACATCGAAAAGAAAGTCAAAAACAAGTGGTCAGACGAATCCAAAATTTACTTTTAAAAAAATTTCCATCTTAAAAACCTGACTTTATGAAAAAAAATTTGGATACAATATTTGAAATCAGCAACAAAAGGTTAATCGACATTGATAAGTCAGATCCAAGACCTATCCAAAGATTTCACAAATATCGGCCTGTGTAATCCCAAAAATTCGAAACACTTTTGAAGTGTGTTTTTTAGTCGGCACAACCAAATAAATAATTTATACTTGTTTTTTTTATGATGGGTTACGATATCATTTTAATAAACAATACTCTTCTACAATCTTTATAAATCATGGTCGTATTAAAAAAAATAATATAAAATAAAATCTTTGGAAAATGTGAAAAATGTACAAAATGTGTCATGAAATAAACATGAGATTTTCACAAAGGATTTATTATTAAAAAAAAGTGGGATGTAAAATTTTATAATAATACCTACTTAAGGGGTTTGTTATAAAATTTAACACAAACAAAGATTTAATTATAATGATCATGATTAATTAATTGTCACGTTTGTTAAAAAATAAATAAAAAAACGGTAATTTCTTAAAAAAGGAAAAGATAATTATGACATTAGGTTGTCAAATGCACAACATTTGTATACCCTTCACAAACACTCAAAGAAAAATGCTTCATCATATTGATGAAACGATTTCATCACTTGCTGTTATCAATTTTGATTACAAATTTCAAATTTGCATCCGTAGTGCATTTGGTAAAAAAAAAATATGTTTTTTTTTATTTTTAAAATTGCTGCCAAAGTCTTCGTTAGATAGAGTACATTGATGAAAAAATTTTTATAAAGTTTTCATGGAGCAATTTTGGTCCAGCGCAACGTTTTGAAACTTCGAAGATGCATAATTTATTACTTTTTTTCAAGGTTGGCAATCGAAACGAATAACGGTATCGATATCGGTATTGGTATCGTTTTTTTATTTATTTCGGTATCGGTATCGGTTACGGTATTTGAGTTGAATCGGTTACGGTATTACCGATACCGAAACGTCAATACCGGTACGTACCGGTATTATCAAAAAAATTCTAAAAATATAAAAAAAAATTATAAAAACTTTAAAAAAATTTGTAAAAGCAAGTAGAAAAGTTAAATTCGTCTTGGACGAGTCCATCAATACCCTCCACAACGCCCTTCTAAAGTGATAGCTAATTTTCTAACGTGAATTAAATTAACAATTTTGTTTAGAAATATTTTATTTTGAGTAAAACACTTTTTTAAGTCATTTTTGAAAAAAAATTGACAAAATTTTTTTTTAGTGTAAATTTTTTTTCGAGTGTAAGTTTTTTTTTGTTTTAGTATAAAAATTTTTGTGAATGACAAAAAAAATTTGTAAAAAATTTTCCTGACTCATAAATTTTTTTAAAGCGGGTTTAACGTTTTTTTCAACCAGTGAATTTAAGGTGAAACCAATCTTAAATTCACGGTTTTCTTACACTGAAAAAAAAAAACTGTAAAGTTAGCAAAAAATTTAGTTAAATTTAACTAAAAAAGCACCTGATTTTGGGCCTACTAAATTTTTAGTTAATTTAACTAAAAATATTTAGCTAACTTTTCGTAGAATGAATGTAGCAAAAAAAAAACCGTAACTTTAACTAAAAATTTAGCTGAAATTTCGTAACGTTTTTATGTACATATATTAACAAAAAATTAGTAGAATTCAGCTAAACTTTTTGTTACTTTTCGTAAACTAAAATTAACAAAATATTTTGTAAAAAATTGTAAGTTTATTTTTTCTGTTTTTTCATCAGCTTAAGTAGAACTTATGAGATTTGCATAGGAGGCTACACAATAAATTTCACTTAACAAATTTATAACGAAAAATCAGCAAATTAATTAGTAAACTCAGTTTTGAAGTCAACAAAAAAAATTAATTCAAAATTTGTTCAAAACTAGTATTTTCGTAAATTGAACTTAACTAAAAAAATTAGTTAAAACGCTGATTTTAACTAAAAATTTGCTAAAAAGCCAGTACACTCGAGTTAACAAAAAAAAATTTGTTAACTTTACAGTTTTATTTTTTTGAGTGTAATAACTTTTGTACCATTTAACCGCTTTGGCTGAAATTCAATACGAACCAGGCCAGGGGAACGGCAAATATATATGCCAAGCTTCAGAATCCTCAGGATTGCCTTTCAAAAGATAACGTTTTTTTATGTCGAAAATTCACGAAAAACCCTTGCCGAAATTCACTCTTTTGCTCATAACTTTTGAAGCACTGGACCGCTTTTGCTGGAAATTTTCCTATGTCTTTCTTTTTTGTTTGAGCTGAAAGGGGTCCAATAAGTTTCTATTGGGTGTCAAAATTACTCCATAAAATTTATTTCCCTCCTGCATCGCGGTTAAAGTAAAAACTAGAGATGGGCGCGTGAGTGATTTTTGACTCACACTCACTCACTCTCACGACAGGAATTTTTGAGTCACGCACACTCACTCACGAGCATATTTTTTCTACTCACACTCACTCACAATCACGTGAGTAAATTTAATACAACTCACACTCACGTGCACTCACGCAAGTTTCACTCACACTCACGAAACACTAATTTATACAAAAACAAATTCCAAAAACTAAAATTTCCAAAATCATTCAAAATTTTCAGCAAAATTTAAAGTTCAGCGAAATTTTGCATTTTTTTTTGCTTTTTTCGGGACGAAATATGAAATTAAGCCATATTTTACAATTTTTTGTTGCTTTTTTTGGAACGAAAGGAAATATGAAGAGAAAATAAATCACGCAAACTCACGCGAAAAAATCGACTCACGCACACTCACTAACGAAAAAATCTTACTCACGCACACTCACTCACGCAATTTTTTTCTCCACTCACACTCACTCACAATCACGTGAGTAAAATTGAAATCAGTCACACTCACTCGTGATCACGCGTGAATCACGTGAATCACGCTCTATTCTGCTCATGTGCCCATCTCTAATAAAAACCCCAACTTATTAGATATTTAATCCTATTTCTAGGCAACCAAGTTTTTTTTGTTGGTGTTATCTATTTGAAAAAAATAGGTCTTCCCTGTCTAGACAAGATCACATTCAAAAATATTGCAAACAATTTTTTTCGCGAATTATGGCACTTTAATGGACGATTTCTACGAGTTAAGCCACTTCAAAAAATTATACTATGGTGGAAAATTTGGAATACTAGCAGGAGGTAGTATTGCAAATGCCTTCCCCGAAGTCCTGTAAATATCAAAAAAATCCTTGGACATCCACATCATGGATTAAATACAAAATCCCCAAAAAACTATACTATACGAAAGGGGTCCAGAAAGTTTTAATTGGGAGTCAAAATGACTCCATAAAAATTTCGTGAAAATCAATAATTTTCTTTTTCTCCCGCATCGCGATTGAAGTATGGCTTTTTTTTAATTTTTGCTTAATTCACGATGTGGGTGCCAAAAGATTTTTTTGATTTTTATGAGACTTCGGTGAGGCATTTGGAGTACGATTTTTCATTTACAAAAACCAAAAAATTTACAAACTTTCTATTATTTTTTTTTTGTAAAAAAAATGGTTTTTAAGAAAAACCGTTTCAATATCGGTACGTACCGATACCGAAGGAAAAGGTTTTTGGATACCGGTATCCGATACCAAAACTGAGTTTCGGTATTGGTATTGGTACCGGTATTCAATTTAAAGGGTTTTGAAACGGATAACGGTATTGAAAAGGTATCGATTGCCAACATTGCTTTTTTTTTTAAGTTTTTGTAAAAAACTGTTTGAATATAAACTCCGTTTGATACAAAATCTTAAAAGATCTCTTACAAACTCCGGTTTATACAAAAACTTAAAAAAAATATATAATAAATTACAGCTTTTCAAAATTTCAAACCGTTGTGTTTTTTTCTCAATGTCCTCTACTTAACGAAACTTTTGGCACCAATTTTAAAAATAATTTTTTTTTTTTACCAAATGCAATACGGATGCAAACTTTAAACGCTGGTTGCACCCTGAAGATGACTTCCAAATTTTTTTTAATTTTTCCTCCGAAATCAGCTCTTTGATCAGCATCGTTCTAGGGGTATGCCCAACAAATTTTCATTTTCGGGACACGCTATTAAACAGTTTAACAAAAATGTTTAAAAATAAAAAAAAAATTGCTGCCTTGGCTGGTATTCGAACCCACGAACTTCCAGTTGTGGTGCTTGTTCTCGACGTCTTAGCCAGCTGATCCACTATAAGAGGAAAACATCGCCAACTAGCACTTAGTTTAATAACTTTTTCTAATGTGTATTTACGGTGTTCAAAACTCAAATATTAATTTTCAAATAAAAATAAATTCTTGTTATTTTCTTGGTTCAGAAGTTATCAATTTTACCCTACTACCCACCGACCACTAATCCGAAAATTTTCAAACCGCTGCCATTTCACACACTTGCATTTTCGGGGATGGTATGTAATGGACATATTTTCATGAAATGATCTAAGGAATACGCTGATAAAATTCAGCGGGTCGTGACTGAATCACCCTGTATAGAGAAAAGTTTTTCTTAAGCATAAATCCACATTTTTACATGTCGAAAAATTCATAGCTAGAAAAAGTCGGAAAAATCGATTAAATATTTAAATCTTTGTTATTTCTTTAAACTTTTACGATTTGATTTAACCTCATAACACTGTGCAACACAATTTTAAACCTTGAATGGGATCAAAACAAGTTCAAATCTAAAACTATTGAGGAGTTTTGAAAACGTAGCTTAAGTTGTTTTTATGACCCACTAAGGTTTTAATTTTTTTGCAACAGGGTTTTGAATATATAAAAAGAATTTATTAAATTTATATCAAAGCTAAAAAACGTTTACAGATGTCTTCAGTGAAATTTGATGGCGGCTCTTACATTCAAAAACCAATCTTGTCAAATTACTAAAAAAAGTCTCGTATTTAATCCATTTTACCAATACACTTAAAAAATTATGTTAGTAAAATCAACTGAAAATGTCAGTTAAAATAACTACTTTGTAAATTGTTTTGGGGTCAACTACTTTTTCTGTTAAATCAACTAACAATGTTAGTTATTTTAACTGACAAAAAACAACTGACTTATGTAGTAAAAACTACTTACATTTGTAGTCAAAACAACTAAAATGTAGTAAAAATAAAAAAATCAATATATAATTTTTTTTTTCAAAATATTTTTCAGAAAAAAAAAATTGAAGACCAAATTTTTTCCAAGTTTTTTTTTTAAAAAAAGTTGTGAAAAATAAAAATAACGAATTTTTTTTTTTTTGGAAAAAAATTTTAAAACTTTTCAGAGATAAAATAAATAAAATTAACTACTTTAAATAACTGTTACTACATCACAGTACTTTTTTGTTAGTTGTTCAAAAAAACGACTTAAAATAACTAACAGAAATAGTTGTTTGATATTTTTCATACAAAAACAACTGACTTTGTAGTTAAAAACAACTAACTACTGTAAAATATACAAATAACTAACATGTAGTAACTTACATAATTTTCTTAGTGTATATGACAGTTTTCCTTGTTTTTTTTAACAAAAAATTTTAGATAGAAATTTGAATTTTTTTGTAACTTTAATTTTTTTTTGTAATTTTACAAATTTTCAAGGTTTTTTTACCAGAAAAAATCTAACAAATTTACGAGAATTCCTTGTAAGTTTTGTTAAGCCAAAAAAGTTGTAAATTTAAATTTTTTTGGTAAAAAGCTTGCAAAATTACAAAAAGCTCGTAATTTTTAAGAATTCTCCTAAAATAGGAGGTAGCAAAAAATCTAGTAAGTCACGAAACCTCCTTATCGCGTCAAAAAAAAAAAAAAAAAATTGTAAATATAGAGTTTTATTGGTAAAAAGTTTGTAAAATTACAAATTTTTTGGGAAGGTCAAGTAATTCTTGTCAAATAGGAGGTCATTTTACAAGGTTCTTTTTAAGTGTATAACATAATAAACCTCTATCTCTCATTTAAGGAATATTTTAAGTCTTTTTTTTAAATATCCTATTAAAACACCACCAACACGTGCGTTTAAAGGGTTAAAATGTTCTACGCATTTTTTTTGCATCGAATTTCACAAGGGATTGTAAAATACAAAATGCTCGTGTGTCTTTTACAACCCCTAGTAAAATTCAATACCGAAAATTTTTGTAGAACATTTTAACTCACGCTAAACTCGTTGACCTAAAATTTGTTGCACAGTGTTACTGAACGCAATTCCAATATGTTTTACAACACCATAAAACAAAAACGTCTAAACTTGTAAATCGTTTAATACCAAAATATTCTGCTTTGATTGTTGTTAATACCTTTGTCAATGTCAAACCTGCCTCAATATGAAATATTTTTATACGATAAAACAAAATTGCTATAATCTATGTGTGCCTGTCTGCCTGTCTATAAATGGGATATTCCATGGCAAATCGGATGCTTTAAAATCATTTTTTAGATTTTCAGAATTTTTTGGTTCTTTTAGTATCCTTCAAAGTCTTCAAAGAAAAAATTGTATAAGGACCGTCGAAGGGTCAAAGATAAAGTGTTGGTTCTGAAATGTTTGGGATAAAAAATGTTCTATCTTATATTTGACTGCTCTAGTGGCACTCTTAGGGCAGTTAGAGCAGTAGGATAAAATTAAAAAAAAAAACGCATTTTGTATAGGAGCCTCTTTAGGGATTAAATATAGGGTGTCGATATGTTCGGAACAAATATTTAAGGGTAAAAATTAAAAGGGTCGGTCTTGCTATTGCCCCCTCAAGGTCGCACCAGTAAAAACTGCATACAATATTGGAAAATTGCAATACAAATTTTTCAAAAAATCGAAAAAAATATTTATAATCATAGTTCCACTATTTTACCCGGGAAAAATTTGTAGAATCGATAGAAGTTTTTCTCAAAAATATTTCAAATAAGTCAAAGAGTACGAAGATTTTCAAAACAGGGATTTTTATTTAAAATTCGCACATTGAATCACTCTTGAGAATTTTTTCTTTAAAAATAATAAAAAAAATTAGTAATTTTTTTTAAATATTTGATGTCTTTTAAACGGGTCATCAAAAAATCTGAAATTTTACAAGGGAGGAGTTTTCGAAGGGTACTAAAAATTGGAAAAATCTATTTTTTTTTTTAAATTGTCCCATTTGTCATGGATTGCCTTACATGTATGTTATTAAATTTCTTTCCGTTTGAATTGCCACCTGCCAACACAAAATAACGTTTATTTAAAAAATGTTATTGCCAATTACAAAACACCTAAAATGTGTTTTAGTCTAATGAATAAATAAAGGCAACCTATTTTGTGTATAATGTAACCCAAAGCAACCTATTTTGTGTATAATGTAACCCAAATTAAAGTCTTTTACAGAATCCTAATAGTATCATGACTAAATTTAATATTACAATAACGAGATAAGGGTGTCAACAAAATAAATAAAGATTCTGTTACAAAGGATTAAATTACAAAATATTCATAATTTAAAACTTTAATGTGTACACTCAGAGAAGAGATATGATTGCGGAAACCATAATTTAGTGTCATATTATGATTGAAAATGGTATCATGATATGTCGACAGCAATCATAAAATTTTGTTGCAATCATATTATGGTCCTAAATTATAGATTTATGATTATTTAGGATCATTTTATTACTGAAAACATGTTATGGTTGCTACCAAAAAGTTATGATAAAATTTTCAATCATAATATGACGCTCTTAAATTATGGTTGCCACAATCATATCTCTTCTCTGTGTGTAGCTGATTTAAGTGAACTTTTTTTATAACTCAAAATTGTATTTTTACACCGAGAAAAAAGCTTTCAATGCTTTCGAAATATTTTAAAAAATTACGAAATTAATGGAATCATTTGGTAGAAATTGCTTTTTTTTCAGGTTTGTGCGTTTATCTTCTATATTATGTAAAGAAACGTAGTCATGTTATATACCAAATGAAAGATCTTTGGAAAACCCATCTTCATGTGCAAAAAACCCATCTTCATGTGCAAAGAACGTGGCCAAACATGTACAACTTTTCGCCATATTGAGTAAAATACCAAAATTTTATAACATTTTTGTTAATGAGTCGAAAAATTTTAACTTTTTTGGCATGTTGTTAGCATCACGAGATAGGTATTTTAAATACCTTCAATTTGATACCAAATATTCCTATATTAATTTTGAGTTAATAGGAGTAAATTGTAAAAACACTGAAAAGGTCAACTTCCCCACATACAAATCGACCTCCCCTGAAAATTAGTTTGGGCCGCTAAAAAAAAAAATACGTGTCGAATTAATTTTTGTTCTGAACAACAAATCCAATTTTCATGAAGATCGGAGGCTGACACTAGGGAGACATACCCTGTGAGACATTTTTCATATAGAAAAATTCTCAGATTCTGAGACATTTTTCAAATAGAAACATTTTTAGATTCTGAGACATTTTTCATGTAGAAAAATGCACAGATTTTGGGACATTTTTTATATAGAAAAATTCTCAGATTCTGAAAAATTTTTCATATAGAAAAATTCTCAGATTCTGCAACATTTTTCATATAGAAAAATTCTCAGATTCTGAAACATTTTTCATATAGAAACATTCTCAGATTCTGAAACATTTTTCATGTAGAAAAATTCTCAGATTCTAAGACATTTTTCTTATAGAAAAATTATCAGATTCTAAAACATTTTTCATAAAGAAAAATTCTCAGATTCTGAGACATTTTCCATATAGAAAAATTCTCAGATTCTGTGACTTTTTTCCTATAGAAAAATTCTCAGATCCTGGGATATTTTTCATACAGAAAAATTCTCAGATTCTGAGAAATTTTTAATATAGAAAAACTATCAGGTTCTGAAACATTTTTCATATAGAAAAATTCTCAGATCCTGAAACATTTTTCATATAGAAAAATTCTCAGATTCGGAGACCTTTTTTATATAGAAAAACTCTCACATTCTGAGACATTTTTCCGACAGAAAAATTTTCAGATTCTGAGAGATTTTATAAATAGAAAAATTCTCAGATTCTTAGATATTTTTCATATAGATAAATGCTCAGATTTTGGGACAATTTTCATAAAGAAAAATTCTCAGATTCTGAGACATTTTCCATATAGAAAAATTCTCAGATTCTGAGACATTATCATATAGAAAAATTCTCAGATTCTGAAACATTTTTCATATCGAAAAATTCTCAGATTCTGAGACATTTTTCATATAGATAAATTCTCAGATTCTGAGAAATTTTTCATATTGAAAAATTCTCAGATTTTGAGACATTTTTAATATAGAAAAATTCTCAGATCCTGAGATATTTTTCATACAGAAAAATTCTCAGATTCTGAGACATTTTTTCGACAGAAAAATTTTCAGATTCTGAGACATTTTATAAATAGAAAAATTCTCAGATTCTTAGACATTTTTCATATAGATAAATGCTCAGATTTTGGGACATTTTTCACAAAGAAAAATTCTCAGATTCTGAGACATTTTTCATATAGAAAAATTCTCAGATTCTGAAACATTTTTCATATCGAAAAATTCTCAGATTCTGAGACATTTTTCATATAGATAAATTCTCAGATTCTGAGACATTTAGAAAAATTTTCAGATTTTGAGACATTATCATATAGAAAAATTCTAAGATTCTGAGACATTTTTAATATTTTTGTGATCAAAATGAAAAAAATGTTTGATTGAAAAAATATTCAATTAAGCACCTACAATTTGATAACACTGTGCAACAAGAAAAATGAGCCTCAATGGCTTCAACGCCACATGAAAGTAGACCATCAAGTGAACAAAATCACCAAAGGGTTTTGCAAAGTCAGTTCGGATTTCTTTTTTATAGCCCACTGAAGTTTTTATATTTTTATCAAAGGCGTTTGGAAAACGTCAAAAATACTGTAATAAGAACACATCTGAGCTTCAAAATATGATTTGATGTCTGCAGTGAAATTTTATGGCGGTTCTTTTCGTAGAACATTTTAACCCTCTAACTGCCATTTTAAGGGGTCATTTTAGTCCTTTTTCAAAAACTAAACACAGAAGTCTAATAAAACGTCCATTTAGAGGGTTAAAATGTTCTACAAATATTTTCCTCATAAAATTTCACTAGGGGTTGTCAAATGGTAAAAGTTTGTGCGACATGCACAAAGTGCTTAAAAAGGGTCAAGTATAAATAATCAATGTTTGTTATTTTTTTTTACCAAAGCAGTGTTAAAAAATATCGACAAAAAACAGAGCAAATATACTTTTGAGCTAAAAATGATGTTCTGATGTGTTTTATAAAATTTTATGATGATTCTTTTCTTTGACCAAATTAACCCTCTAGCTCCCGTTTTAAAGGGTCATTTTTGTCCTTTTTTAAAAGAAATACAAAAAAGTCTATAAAAAAAGGCAGTTAGAGGGTTAAAATGTTTTACAAATATTTTCTGCATCAAATTTTTCTAGGGCACGTATAAGACAGAAAGTTCGTCCTGCTTATAGAAAGTGCTTAAAAATTTTTAAGTATTCAATTTTTTTTTTTATTATTTTTTTGGGCCGAAATAAAAAAAACACAAATAAAAAAGTTAAAATCGACTTTGTCGAATGTATTGATACCCTCCACAATGTAAAAAAGTTTACTTGCTAAAAAACAAAACAAACATTTAAAAAAAAAATCGACAAAAAAAAATTTTTGGTAAAAAAAAATTCGACGAAAATATTTTTTTTTGTAAAAAAATATGTTTGTACTTGTTTAAATACCATTCGGTGATCAATTCTGTTCACATGTGTAAACCAGCAGCCGAATTAAAGTATTTTGTGTTTTTATGTTATGTTGAATGTACCACAATTTTCGAGGTATTTTTATATTTTCGTTCATAAATTTTGAACCACTGAACCGATTTCGCTCAAATGGAATACCAAACTACTTAGGGCAAGAACAAGTAAATATGCTAAGTCTTAGTTATATCTGTTTAATACTTTGGCCGTGATAACCATTTCCACAGACGGACAGGCATCGCTAGAATGTCTTAAAGTCGATCACTGATCAATAATATATAAGGGGGTTTTCGTGTCAACTGACACAACTTTTGATACCGATCTACTATCCTATTGGATAGCAGTGCAGACACAATTTTTCAACGAGATCTGTCAAGGACTCTCTGAGTTAGATGGGTCGAAATTTGACATTTTGGCCAAGAAGTGTTTATTCTCGTCCATATAACTTCTTACCAATTGATTTTAGCAAAATGTGTCCCAAACAGTTTAGATAGCTATTTCTTCAATCTTGCGAAAAAAAATTTAAAAAAAATAAAAAAAAAATAGTTTGATTTTTTTTTTTTTATATCCAAAACTTGTTTGACTTTTTTGTCAAATCGGGCACTTTTTTTGACTCAAAAGAAAGCTTAGGTGATTTCCCCACCTAATTCTTCTTCGCCTCAAATATATTTTTGCTCCACCAACAAATTTTCACTAGAACGGCATCACGCGACTTTTTCCTATGATATCTGATATGGTGATCACGGCCAAAGTATACACTCAAAAAATTATGTAGGTAAATTCCAGTGAATATTCACTTAAAACAAATGATATTTTATTTAAAAACCATTCCACTGTTTTTTCATTTAAAATAAAAACACATTGCAGTCAATTTTAAATGTTATTATAATGCCTAACCAAAACATTAAAAAATTACTGAATATTCACTTATTTTGTATTGAAAAACAGTAAAACTATAGAAGAAATTTTTTACTGCCGAAAATGAATGTAACAGGAAATTGGTTTTTAAAAAAAAAAAAATTTGAATACTTTAAAATTTTTAAGCATTTTCTAACTGCCTTTTTTTATAGACTTTTTTGTATTTCTTTTAAAAAAGGACAAAAATGACCCTTTAAAACGGGAGCTAGAGGGTTAATTTGGCCAAAGAAAAGAATCATCATAAAATTTTATAAAACACATCAGAACATCATTTATAGATCAAAAGTATATTTGCACTTTTTTTGTCGATATTTTTTAACACTGCTTTGGTAAAAAAAAATAACAAACATTGATTATTTTTCCTTGACCCTTTTTAAGCACTTTGCGCATGTCGCACAAACTTTTACCATTTGACAACTCCTAGTGAAATTTTATGAGGAAAATATTTGTAGAACATTTTAACCCTCTAAATGGACGTTTTATTAGACTTCTGTGTTTAGTTTTTGAAAAAGGACTAAAATGACCCCTTAAAATGACAGTTAGAGGGTTAAAATGTTCTAAAAAAAGAACCGCCATAAAATTTCACTGAAGACATTAAATCATATTTTGAAGCTCAGATGTGTTCTTATTATAGTATTTTTGACGTTTTCCAAACGCCTTTGATAAAAAAATGAAAACTTCAGTGGGCTATAAAAAAGAAATCCGAACTGACTTTTCAAAACCCTTTGGTGATTTTGTCCACTGTATGCTCTACTTTTATATGGCGTTGAAGGCATTGAGGCTCAATGCGATGACCCAAAATTTGTTGCACAGTGTAATTGGTGAAACAATTTTCTTTGTTGGTGGAATTTCAATAACAAAATTGATTAAATCCACGTTTTTGTTGATTGAAATTTGTTTCAAATTCTTTCTGTGGAGTAAATATCAGGTTTTAATACGGTTTTTATATGGACTAACTCGTAGATTTTCAGACATATTAAATTAGTAAAATGTCTTCTATTCGTATTAAATTTACTTACAATTAGAATTATTTTTTGTATACTTAAGCCTTAGTGTTTCTTCACAATACAGCAGCACGCAGCAGACAGCAAAGTTTTAACATGTATTTTGTTGTTGCGGCAACAACAAAATACATGTAAAAATTTTGCTGTCTGCTGCTTCCTGCTGTATTGTAAAGAAACACTTATGTTCTGAGTAATTTTTTCTTTAGAATTTTTTTTTCCAAAAAAATTCAGTTCTTCCTTACTTTCTGGCAAAAAAAATTTTGATTCTGAAACTTTTTCTTTAGAAAAACGTTCCGATTCCAAAAATGTTTTCTTCTTTCTTTACAACTTCTTTAATACTTTTATTGTTATTTTATACTAAATTCTGAAATTTGTGAAATCATTACTTACACTCACAGCAAAATACGGTTGTCTCAACCGTACAAGGTTCCAACCTCAGACTGAGGTTGCGGCAACCGGTAAATATACGGTTGTAGCAACCGACAATTTACAGTTGTGGCAACCGGCAAATTCCGGTTGCAGCAACCTCAAATAACGACATTTGCCGGTTGTAGCAACCGTATTGACGGTTGCTCTAACCAGAGCTCTGTTTAATATATTTTCGATATTATGCCAAAATACAAAATAAAATTCCAAAAATAAAACACATTTTTTTATTTTTTTTTTGCTTTTTTTATTGTTTGAAAAAAAAAAATATAGTTATATTAATGACTTATACTAAAAATACTAAACCAAATGTTATATTTTCAGGTGGTTTTAATTCGTTTGCTAAAAATCCGATACAAAGAATTCTTCTCCTCAGAATCTGAGACTTTTTCTGAAGGAAAAATGTCTCAAAATCTGAGAATTTTTCTTTAGGATAAATATATCTGAGACTTTTTCCAAATGAAAAGTATTTCAGAATCTGGTCTTTTTTCTTTGAGAAAAATAACTCTGAATCTGAGAATTTTTCTATAGGAAAAATCTGAATCTTTTTCTATAATAAAAATGTCCCAGAGAAAGTCACAGACTCTGAGACAGTTTTTCTATAGAAAATGTCGCAGATTCTAAAACAGTTTTTCTACAGAAAAAGTTTCAGATTCTTAGACAGTTTTTCTGTAGACATTTTTTCTATAGAAAAAGACTCAGATTCTGAGACATTTTTTTTATAGAAAAAGTGTCAGATTCTGAGACATATTTTCTATAGAAAAAGTGTCAGATCCTGAGACATTTTTTCTATAGAAAAAGTCTCAGATTCTGAGACATTTTTTTATAGAAAAAGTCTCAGATTCTGAGACATTTTTTCTATAGAAAAAGTCTCAGATTCTGAGACATTTTTTCTATAGAAAAATTCTCAGATTCTGAGATATTTTTTCTGTAGAAAAATTCTCAGATTCTGAGACATTTTTTCTATAGAAAAATTCTCAGATTCTGAGACATTTTTTCTATAGAAAAATTCTCAGATTCTGAGACATTTTTTCTATAGAAAAATTCTCAGATTCTGAGACATTTTTTCTATAGAAAAATTCTCAGATTCTGAGACATTTTTTCTATAGAAAAATTCTCAGATTCTGAGACATTTTTTCTATAGAAAAATTCTCAGATTCTGAGACATTATTTCTATAGAAAAATTCTCAGATTCTGAGACATTTTTTCTATAGAAAAAGTCTCAGATTCTGAGACATTTTTTCTATAGAAAAAGTCTCAGATTCTGAGACATTTTTTCTATAGAAAAAGTCTCAGATTCTGAGACATTTTTTCTATAGAAAAAGTCTCAGATTCTGAGACATTTTTTCTATAGAAAAAGTCTCAGATTCTGAGACATTTTTTCTATAGAAAAAGTCTCAGATTCTGAGACATTTTTTCTATAGAAAAAGTCTCAGATTCTGAGACATTTTTTCTATAGAAAAAGTCTCAGATTCTGAGACAGTTTTTCTATAGAAAAAGTCTCAGATTCTGAGACAGTTTTTCTATAGAAAAAGTCTCAGATTCTAAGACAGTTTTTCTATAGAAAAGTCTCAGATTCTAAGACAGTTTTTCTATAGAAAAAGTCTCAGATTCTGAGACAGTTTTTCTATAGAAAAAGTCTCAGATTCTGAGACAGTTTTTCTATAGAAAAAGTCTCAGATTCTGAGACAGTTTTTCTATAGAAAAAGTCTCAGATTCTGAGACAGTTTTTCTATAGAAAAAGTCTCAGATTCTGAGACAGTTTTTCTATAGAAAAAGTCTCAGATTCTGAGACAGTTTTTCTATAGAAAAAGTCTCAGATTCTGAGACAGTTTTTCTATAGAAAAAGTCTCAGATTCTGAGACAGTTTTTCTATAGAAAAAGTCTCAGATTCTGAGACAGTTTTTCTATAGAAAAAGTCTCAGATTCTGAGACAGTTTTTCTATAGAAAAAGTCTCAGATTCTGAGACAGTTTTTCTATAGAAAAAGTCTCAGATTCTGAGACAGTTTTTCTATAGAAAAAGTCTCAGATTCTGAGACAGTTTTTCTATAGAAAAAGTCTCAGATTCTGAGACAGTTTTTCTATAGAAAAAGTCTCAGATTCTGAGACAGTTTTTCTATAGAAAAAGTCTCAGATTCTGAGACAGTTTTTCTATAGAAAAAGTCTCAGATTCTGAGACAGTTTTTCTATAGAAAAAGTCTCAGATTCTGAGACAGTTTTTCTATAGAAAAAGTCTCAGATTCTGAGACAGTTTTTCTATAGAAAAAGTCTCAGATTCTGAGACAGTTTTTCTATAGAAAAAGTCTCAGATTCTGAGACAGTTTTTCTATAGAAAAAGTCTCAGATTCTAAGACAGTTTTTCTATAGCAAGATAAAAACTGTTTACATCTGTATACTAACGCAATGCATTTTAGATTAAAACGTGTTTCTAGCACAAAAGGGAGCTGTTGCTTATCTCCTCGAGGACTATTTTCTTAAAAAACTCCTTGATGTATTTATGTTCCAGCTTGATTTCTTGATTTCTTCCCTTGATCGATGTTTATTTGTTTTCTTACAAAATCGCTGGAATTTAACAAAAAAAAAAACATTTCACTATTGCAATTTCCGTTTTTACGTGACTATTACTTACATACATATTTTTGCGTTATCCGTACATTTGTTGAGTCCAACGAAAAGATATACATAAATATTGTAAATCTATATTCTTCAGATTTTATAATTTATTTTTTGTTAATTTTTTTTTGTATTTTGGTTTTTATTTTATGGTTTTTAATTTTATGACATTTAAAAAATTTTTCAATTTGCCGTTGCCATAACAAGGTTTGGAAGTTGCAGCAACTGTTTTAATTATCAGTTGAGGGAACCGAGAATTTGAGGTTGTGGCAACCGGCAAATGCGTTATTTACGGTTGCTACAACCGGGGTTTGCAGTTGTAGCAACTTTTTTTTAATTTTGTGGCAGCTGGCACAAAAATATTTTAAAAAAGTTATAACAACCTCTATTTGCGGTTGCTGCAACCGCAGCTTTGTTGCAGCAACCGTAAACCGGTCACGACAACCGTGTTGCGGTTGTGGCAACCTCATTCCAACCGATTTTTTATGTGAGTGTAAGTATACGCCACTGATACAAATTCTACCTTCATTTATCATTGAAAAATATCTGCATAAAAAAACCAATGAAAAATACTATTTTTAACAGTTTGAATAAACAGGAAACGGAATTGTATAAGAGTTAAAAAAAAAAGAAATTGAAAATTAAAGTTTTCGAGGACACAACTTTTTAAAAAAATATTAAATTATCAATATCTATAAAGCATTTGGTACATTTTCCACATGGTTGAAGATTATTTCAAATGTTCCAAAAAAAAATATGTTCCAGAAAAACCAAAAAGTTGTTAATTTTGATGTCCCTGGAATAAATAGAGTATTGGCATTTGCACACTAATGCAACAATTATGCCAAATTAGAGATAATTTATTGTGGCATTAAATGAAAAAGTTAGTTAGTCAGATGCATACGAAATAAAGACATTAAAACAGTATGTGATTTATTTTTCACACATATACACACATAATTATTCCACACACAGTTATACTCAACGAAAAGTACTTATTCAAACCACAAAGATAAATCCCAATTAATTACATATCTGAAAGCACTACACAGATAAAAATTTTCTTAAATCAAGAATATGCTTATCAGACAAAAAATAAAAAGTGCATACGGAGAAGCATTTTTTGACTAATAATAATAATAATTTGATCCAATGATCAGTTTTTATTTATTTTTCCAATTTAATTACACATCATTTTTAATAATTTAAACCTAAACGAGAACTGGTAACAATGACCGTCGTCTCGTTGTACCGAAATCGACCAAGGGTTTTTGTGGGAATCGAACCCACGACCCCCTGTTTCATAGGCTAGCACGCTACCAACTAACCTACAGGGGCCCCCTATTTTTTGACTATTTCAATTATTTGTTTTTTTGATTCAAATAAAAGTTCAATTAAAATTTCTTTAAATAAGTTTATAAGTTGAGCAATTAATTTTTTAATTGCATCAATTAATTTTTTTATTTGAATGAATTAAAATTTGAATTACTACAAATTTCTTATCGTTATTCCATTAATTGAATAAATAATTTTTTAAGTAAAATTTGCATGTTCTGAAATTTTTTTGTAGAAATTAAATTTTTATTTTATTTATTAAATCGAAACAAATAAAATTTTAATCAATACTACAAATTTCTTGAAACCTATAAATTCAATTTATTTTTTAGTCGAATAAATAGTTTTTGAACTGAAATTTTAGACTTTTTGCTTCTTTGAAATAATAATTGTAATTTCCATACAAATTTAAAAACAATAATATTTTTAAAAAGTCATTGTATATAATAAAGTAGAGTTTATTCCAGTTCGAGGCCATTTTCATCTTCGCCATAATGAAGTCATTTTATATATTTTTTTTAGTGAAACAAATTGACACTTTTTTCTGTGTATATTTTCCCGTTTCATATTTATTCAGAAATACAGGCACTTAAGTAAAAGCAATTGGATAACGTGATTGCAGTACATTAAAATTATACATATGTACATATTTGAGGCATTCAACAGTCCCCGTACTGTTAAAAATATTTTGGGAAATATTTTTTTACTTAAAAAATTTTTCTTACAGAAAAACTCAGGTTAGACGGATTTGCATCATTAATTAAGATTTTTTTGTGTTAACCTTTTGTTTAGTGTTATTTATTTTTTAGAAAAATTTCAAAATTTTGAAAATTTATTCCAATAAAATGGGATATAGAACTTAAAAAAATTTAAAGGTTTTTTAAAAATTTCTCCCAAAAAAAAAATTTAAAAATTTTCAATAAAACTGTAGTGCTCGTTTAAGCAAAATACAAGGTTTTTTCCAAAGAAAACGTTTCAGATTTTGAAACATTAAAAAAAAAAAATTCTTAAACTCTTCCTGTAAAAAGTTTTCGGATTTTTCAATAAAAAAATTCTCAGATTTCAAAACTTTTCTCATTTAGAAAAATCTCTTAGATTCTGAGATATAAATACATATTCAAATCCAAACAAATACGGAAACGAAACTCAAATCAAGAGAGAAAATAAGTGGTTCAATTTCCAATGTTTCAATTCAAGGGAGAAATCTTTTAAGGCGCTAAACTTATTCCGTCAAAATCCTACAAAAATTAATAAAGATAAATACGTTGCTGCAAATAAAAAATACAAGGAAATATGTCTTCATAATAAATCTGACAAGGGAAGTATCTTAACCCTTATGAACCGATTTGCCTGAAACTTAAAATATATATAAAAGAGACGATTTTAAGGTTGGGGTGTCTCGGCTTATCGGCCATATCAGTGTTTAAAAATTTCGTTGTCCCCTTATGAAACAATGTGGACCTTTGGGAAAATTTCGGTAACTCCCGAACTAACAGGAATATCGTCTAGAGCAAAAATACGTGTCGACTTAAATTTAATAAAGATTGTTTTGTATTCATATGGATATCGTAGGTCTATGTCATCATATAAATATCCCCCAAAATTTACACATTTTTATGGAAAAAGTATTTAACGAAGCCGAATTTTTACAAGGTTATGACACCATTGGATAGGCACTAAAAAAACCTTTCTTTTCATATGTAAACATCATATAGTTTCTAATATTGAAATAGCAGAAAAATCCAAAAAACGATTTTTTCGCCATTTTTTGACCCATGTTTTGAACCCCCAAATCCCCGATATGGCCGATAAGCCGAGACACCCTAACCTTAGAATTGTCTCTTTTATACATATTTTAAGTTTCAGGCAAGTCGGTTCATAATGGTTGAGATACTTCCCTTGTGAGTATTATAAGAATATAGAAAACCAAATAAACGTAGTTTTTTTTTTTTTTTTTTTTTTTTTTGATCATATGATCAATTATTTTTATTTATTCTTTCTATTTATTTACAACTCATTTTTAATAAATTCCACCTAACCGAGAACTGGTAACAATGACCGTCGTCTCGTTGTAGCGAAAAAACCAAGGGTTCTGGTGGGAATCGAACCCACGACCCCCACGTTGAAAGGCTAGCACGCTACCAACTAGCCTAAGGCTAGTTGGTAGCATTTTTCACGGGAGGCATTTTTCACGGGAAAAATGGTTATTTAATGGAGAACTTATTAGAGTAACGAATCAGTACACATATTTGGGAGTCACGCTCTCACCAACAATGTCATTTAAGAAACATGTCGAAAACAGAAATGTGTCTTCTAAAAATAGCATAAACGCTACCTGGAAAGATTTTTTGGTAAAAAAAGAGATTAGCTTAAATGCAAAATGGAATCTGTTTAAATCAGTATGTCGTGCAATACAAGCGTACGCAGCTCAAATATGGGGATATGCTTTATTTGATGAAGTGGATAAACTTCAGCGCTATTTTCTAAAAAAGATTTTGAAACTACCACCATTTACACCTACATATACTCTAATGCTTGAAACTGGAATGGAAAATAATTACATATATACATTAGATTTACATCTCAGATACATCACTAAAACGTTGTATGAATATAATGAAAATAGATTGCCAAACAAGCTTACAAAACTTATTATTGAAAAAAAAGTATATTGGTATGAAAATATTGATTCTCTGGCTAGAACTTTAAACACGTCGACAATTGCGGAATGCACAACAAAAGAAAACTGGTATAGTTTTTGTATAAATATTTTAACTGGCTTAAAATCAAGAGAAAAGCTTAATTGCTTGGAGAAGGCATCTTCTACAAACCGTTTCTACGCGAATCTAAACTACAGAGAACCGCAATCATATTTTGGAATTACAAATAATCCCACCGCAGTAAGCTATATATTCAAAGCCAGATGTGACTTAATCGAGCTAAATGCTACCAGGTTTCAACAGCAAAGACCACTCCTATGCTCTCTGTGCAACCTTCGTCAGAATGAAAACATACAGCATTTCCTTGCCATATGCCCAATCCTTCGTCAAATAAGATTTTACTATTTTAAACAATATACCTTAACCGAAAATGAGTTAATTAACATTTTAAACAATGCCAGTTCAAACTATCACCAACTATATAGATATATTATAGATGCGCTAGGTTACAGAAAAGAACTTGTAAATGAATTTAATTATTAACTTTTAAGTAACACAAAGCAATATCATTTATTTAAAATTATCTTTTTCCGACTGACGACATTAAGTCAAAGTCGTATGTTCTAACTTTATTATTTTATAATATGTACTTTAAATCAATTGTTATACTAAAATGAATTCAAATAAAGAACAATTAACTAAACTAACTAACTACATATGTGCTAGAAACAGTTCTCAGGTTTTGTATATATTTCCGTTTTTCTCCCTCCTTCTCAGCTTTTTCCTACATAAAAATTGTCTGATTTTTCCTACAGACAAATTTTTAAGATTCCGATACTTTGTTTCTTAAGAAACATTCTAAAGTACGAGACAATCTTCCTACAGAAAAATAGGCATCCACAAATAATTACGATATATCCCAGCAAAACTTTGGTAATTGGTAGTGATTATATAACACATTACCAGGTAATGTATATACCTTATTTGTAGCATTATTTTAGGATGTCTTACCAAACATTTGTTCCACAACGTATTATTTTCAAGTGAAAAATAATGCATTACTAATAATTTGCTACGTAATGCATGATTATTGGAAAAAATGTACTTCATATTTATTATTTCTAAACATTAAATCATGGATGACTTATATTTGGTTACATTATGTATTATTTGAAAGTTTGAAATAAGGCATTATTTATAATTGGATGCATAATGCATTACAATAACATAAAAAATAATTATTTTATAAGAAAATGCATAAGTTTAAACTAGAGATGGGATCACGACAAAAAATTTCTAATGACACACACTCATGAGCATATTTTATCTACTTACACTAACTTACAATCACGTTAGTAAATTGAATACAAAATTACTTTTTCACTACTCGTAACACCTTATATATTATCTTCTGGTATGCTATATTATTTCATTTCTCGTAACCTATAAAATATCATATATTCTTCGTTATAAATTTATGACTTATTTTATACCTTACTGGTATTCTTTGTGATAATGTGGATGCATTACTTTGAGTCTTATCGCCTGTTAAAATCATCAATGCTGCAATGTATAAAATAAGAGATCCTATACCTTATTTTATACCTTATTTGGTAATCTAAGTTTTGCTGGGGTATACTCAAACTACACATAAATTCTTTAAAAATTTTCAAAATTCAATAATTTCTTTTTAAATTTTTGGTTTTTTACGTGCTTTAAAAAAAAAAATCAAAAAAATTCTAAAATGTGTTCTAATATGAGGCATTCCACACCAAATGTCCCGCTATAGAAAAACATGTGTCCCGCAAATTTCTGAAAATACAAAATTTCTGAAAATACAAGCAAATTACAAAATTGTTATAAAATTTAAAATTCAAATGCAATTTTCTCTAAAAAAAACGAAGAACGTGTTTCTGAATTATTTTGTGTGGATGGACAAACATTTGAACTTTAATGAAAAAATTAAAAAAAAGTGGCCGGATTTTTGATAAATTGACTTTTTTAAAAAGTAAAAAATTTCAGAACGGGTTCTGAAAATTAAAAAAAAAAAAAAAATTAAATACATACAAAACCATATTAGAATGTAAATTTTTAAGATTGTGGTGCATTCCGTTTTAATGTGATAAATATTTAATCAAGGCAACTCGCCACAAATTTGACCATTTTTCCAATGTTTGACCATGCCTCCTAAGCCCAGTTTTTGAAAATTTGTAAAAACCAAAAATCGCAATTTTCTTAGTTCCATATAGGGCTATCCAAACAACCTATTCAGAAATTTACGGGACACATGTTTTTTTGTAGCGGGACATTTGGTGAGGAATGCCTCATATGTATGTAATTAGTACATGCTGAAAATAATTGTTTTATAAGGAATACATTTTAATAGGAAATGCTGACAAAATAATGAGGAAAGACGAACGGACATGGTCAACAGGGCGGTAATTATTTCTCACATTTCAAATCATGTTTCTTTTGCGAAATTCGATACATAGAGCGAATTAAAAAAACTTCAGTTGTTGATTTACTTCAAATAATGTTGACCCTCAAAACCACTACTACTTAATATAGTTAATTTTTCAGACAAAATTGTTTCAGTGTAGCCTTATCACTTAACTGGCAGCTATTATTAATTACCACCTTATTAGAAGGCATCCCTTCATATCTCCCTCTCTATATTAACCATTTTATTTGTCTTTTTTTTGTTAAGGATACAGATGTGTGTGTCTGTGTTTGTTCCTGCTGAGTGTAGATTTTGGTTTACACATTGTCCAGACACCAAATAACCTTCACTCTATACTAGTACGATGTTTGTTGCTCGGTTACAATTCAGTGGTTTTTTCTTTATGTATTTTTTTTTTTGAGGTTGGGGAATATGTTGGCTTTCAGCTATATCCACGGATAGAACACACATACGATGTAAGTGGTTGATTGTGTGGTTTGTGTTAGGAAATTTAATTTTTAAACATTTACTGAAAATGTAGGACGTTAATGAAAAGGAAATTATATTACAAGAAAAAAAAATGTTTTAAATTTTTTTAAGTGAATTTTACACAAATTTTTAGAAAGCTGTTTTTATACCCTTCACTTATAAGAAATGGGCTCCAAATGATTGTCCTAAAATTGTGTGTACAGTAAGGTGAAGCAAATTTAGCTTTTTTTGAATTACGAAAACGTCGGGGTCAAAAAAGTTGCCTTTTAGAGTCATATTAACACACAAAAAATATTGAACCTGTAGGACAATGGCTTTGGGTTCCTTGAAAATCGAAAAATTCCGAACAAAGTGAAAAAAAAAAATATTTTGAACTTTTTTTGTTGCTTAAAACATTAGTTTATATTCGGAGAGTAGTGAAAAAGAGTTTTTCTAAAAGTGTTAGTGTAAAAGTGTTATTTTATGAATTTAAAATTACATTTTAATTTTCTAACTTAAAATTTGTATTAGAGCTAAAACACCTCAATTTAACCGACGAGTTGACCTCACCTCTCCCAAAATTTAATGAAATTCAATACTGGGATGTACTTTAACAATAAAGAGATTGTGCAAATTTTTTTGGCTTCTGATCATTCCAGTATTCGAGACATGGGGTCTTGAAAATTGGGAAAATCGTATATATTTGACAAAAGTGTTCTGACATAAATAAAGATATCTCAAAAAGAAAAATGATACGGGTCTCATTCAGGTTTGAAATTAACCATTTAAAATGGCGTTCACCAAGAACTATTTTTTTGAAAAAGGCCGAAGGTCATTGTTTTAACATTGATTTTTGGAGAGCTATATCAAAAAAATCGATATTTTTAAATTTTTGAAAAAATATTTGTTATTAAGGATCACCTATTCTACGAAAGTTTGGGTCTTCAGGATCAAGTCTTCATTGGAACTTTTAATATTGCCATTTTAAAGGCTCTCTCATTACCAGAGACTGGAACTTCATGCATCTAAAAACATTGCTTTAAGCGCTTAAAATATGCATTAAAAATCTTAAAATATGCATTAAAAACCTTAAAATATGCAACAAAAACTTTAGAAATATGCATTTAACTTATTTTTTTTTTATTTTATTTTAATAAAGCCATAACAGCAGAATTTATTCCATTTTCTTAGAGATTTATAAAAAAAATAAATAAAAATTATTTACTTTAGTAAATTTTTTAAAAAAATTATTTACATTGACAAATAAATACTTCTTTCGATCTAAAAAAAATTGAAAAGATCGTTCTACAGCTACGGATGTGATTGGAGAACCCTATGCGCCAGATTTTTTTTTCCAAAAAGCGGCACAAAGGCAAAAAGTTTAGGAAAATTATGGGATTTATAATATTTAGTGGAAAAAGAACAATTAGCTTATATACAGTTGAAACAATATTTTTTATGTAAAGAGCTGAAAATTTAAAGGTTTTTTCGAATATTTTTGGCGGGACAAAATAATGCATTTATCAATGATTTGGTCACTATCTTCTGAAATTGTCATTGATAAAATAACATTAACTGTAAGATCTTGTCGAAGTTTAAAATTAAGAACCTAAATATATAAGCATTTACTGCAGAAAAATCTGTTAAAAATAAACCCCTTTTTGAGCCATATGAGAAAATCTGTCTTGACAGAAAAATCTGCTGGCTTTAGCTGAAAAATCAGCTGATTTAAGCTGAAAAATTTGCAAATTTTACCAGTAAAATCAGCTGAGTTCAGCAGAAAAATCTGCTGACTTTAGATGAACAATCTAAACATCTAACGTGCATTTAATTTATGAAAAAAGTCTTACACTTAAAAACTTATGTTAGTAAAATCAACTGAAAATGTCAGTTAAAATAACTACTTTGTAAGTTGTTTTGGGGTCAACTACTTTTTCAGTTAAATCAACTAACAATGTTAGTTATTTTAACTGACAAAAAACAACTGACTTATGTAGTAAAAACTACTTACATTTGTAGTCAAAACAACTAAAATGTAGTAAAAATAAAATAATCAATATATAATTTTTTTTAAAACATTTTTCAAAAAAAAAAAAAAAATTGAAGACCAAATTTTTTCCAAGTTTTTTTTAAAAAAAAAAGTTGTGAAAAATAAAAATAACGAATTTTTTTTTTTTTGGAAAAAAACTTTAAAACTTTTCAGAGATAAAATAAATAAAATTAACTACTTTAAATAACTGTTACTACATCACAGTACTTTTTTGTTAGTTGTTCAAAAAAACGACTTAAAATAACTAACAGAAATAGTTGTTTGATATTTTTCATACAAAAACAACTGACTTTATAGTTGAAAACAACTAACTACTGTAAAATATACAAATAACTAACATGTAGTAACTTACATAATTTTCTGAGTGTAGATATTATTTTTAATTTTTTTTTTTTCAAAAATTGTTTGCTTAATTTCTAATTTATACGTCTAACTTTCTGACGCCTTAAAAAGCGGAAATTTCTGAAATCCTGCTTCAGAATGGCATCATTTTAAAAATTCAAATGAATGTAGGTGTGGAACAAGGTGCTAAAATCCAATTTTTGGAAATCGCGTTTTTTTGGAAAATCGTGCCTTCTTACAATAGTTCGACCTATTTGTAAACAAATTTGTTAAAAACTTGATGGTTTTCTGTCATAAAAATGCCCTTAAAAGTTCAATTTTAACTATTTTTGGGAATATTTTATATTTTTTGCCGGATACTAACATGTGTTTTGCAATTAAACTAAAGATCATGTATTTAAATTTTTACATGTGAGATGGTTAACGTGTAGAAAACATTCTAGTCTTTAACTTGTGCCCATTGGTTTGGCAAAAAACACTTTTTTGTCTAATCTATCGATAGTTAAAGAGTAAACTGGAAAAAGGTGCTATATCCATATAAAAACATAATATTGTTTTACATAATACTAAGGGTGGATTTTGATAATCTATAAATTTTTAAGTTCAAACTTTAAAATTTAATGGTAAGTAACTTATATCAAAACTTGTGCAAATTTTTTAACCCATTATGGGAAGAGTTGTTTAAAATAAACCATATAACAGTTATTTCTTTTTTGTTAAACTAGCTGCTTTTTACTATTTTTACATAAAAATGATTACTGCTGGACCCCGTCTAAATTTTGCAGAATTCATCACGCTAAATTAAAATTTAAAAAAAAAAAACACAAAAACTTAAAACTACTTGGCAAATGTATTGAAATTCCTAGTAGAAATTGTAACATAGCACCTTATTCCACTAGAACAAAATTTCACATGCATTTTTTTGCTACTTTCGCTCATTTGTTTTTAATGAAATTTTGTACATAGATGCATATGTTCCATCTTCGTCGAGCTGCAAAAAGAAATTTCAAAAAATTATTTTTTTTCGCGACTTATTTAGTTTTTTGCTTCTCCTGAACAATTTGGTTTTTGGATTATAGCACCTTGTTCCACACCCACATTCAAATGTAAAAATTCGAAAAATGTACTTATTTAAAAAAAAAAATTATAACAAAATTTTTTTACTAAACTTGAATTTTTACTTAAATATTACAAAATATCACTAAATAATGCTAATATTGCAAAAAATATGCAAATATATGCATTTTTACCAAAATATGCAAAAATATGCACTAACAAATCAATGCCATTATAATGCAAATTTGTTGATTCGAAAAGATATCTCATTAACAATGTTCTCAGACTAATATTGCAAAAATATGCAAATATATGCATTTTCACCAAAATATGCAAAAATATGCACTAACAAATCAATGCCATTTTAATGCAAATTTGTTGATAATGAGAAAAGATATCTCATTAACAATGTTCTCAGACTAACGAGAAAAACATGCATTTGCATGAAGTTCCAGTCTCTGCTCATTACCTATTATTTGAAGCCTGAATGAGACCTGTATCACTATTACTTTTTGAAAAATCTTTATTTATGCCACACCACTTTTGTCAAATTTATAGGATTTTCCTAATTTTCAAGACCCCATATCTCGGGAATAAAAACTACCAGAAGTCCAAAACTTAATTTTTTTGTTAGGGCCCAACTATTTTCCAAGTTTCATCAAATTCGAAAGGGGTAAGGTCAAAAATGCTACTTTTTTCGGTTGAATTATGGTGTTTTATTTAACTCATTACATAAGTTTTAGTCCTAGTAGCCTGATATTAAAAAATGGAAAAAAAAGATTCCTACAGAAAAAAATTTCACTCTAATGTAACATATTTTTTGTTATTTAACATATATGGTTCATGTCTTGGCTAGATAACTTAACATAAAGCTTTTTTTATAAACTTTAACAGTAAGTCGATGTGTGGCAGTGTTGCCAGAAAAAAATTGTTCCCAAAATGGAGATTTTAACTGACAGATTTTCGTGCGGAGGGATTTGTAGATTTCAATATGTGGAAATTTTTTCAAATATTATTTTTTTTTATTTTGGAAAGGTCTGCAAAATTAGTCCACTGCACTATGGTCCCAAATCAATTTTTTTTGGCATAAATTCCAAAAATGAAGCAAAGTCGCTATCTTTGAATCTGAAATGTTTTTTTATCTTTTAACGCAATCAAAGAATGATTTAAAAAAAAAAAAAAATTTTAAAAAATAATTTTTTTCGGAATTTTTTTTTTGAAAAAATTTTATTTTTTTTTTGTAAAAAAAAAAAAATTATCAACAATAATATATTTCTAGTACTCAGTTAACTCGGCCGAAGGCAAAAAAATTATAGTTAAAAAAAATTTAAAGATGTGTCACGCAAAAAACCGAAAATTTTGCCGAATTTTGTGCTAAACTAAAATGGCAATTGCGAGAGTTTGCCGAAAAATGCTGGCTAGATGTTAATTTTAGTATTAAATAGACCATCTAGAAAACACTTTCACATTTAAAGATTCATGCAAGTTCGTGCCCAAACACAACTTTTTGTCCACGAAAGATATAGGCTATTTTGGGTTCAAAATCCTTAAAACCGCAACCCCCAAGAATAACCCCAAAGATGCATGGAATAAAAAATTGGAGTTTTTAATAAGAACTGCTTTCCTTGGGCTTCAATTTTCATTTTTAGCCTTTTTATAATTTTATTTTTCCCCATTTGCTGTTAGTATAATTGTAATATGGTTTTGATCCCGTTTTAATAATACGCCTTAAAACTATTAACTTTGAAACCCTGGCAGACTGACAGTGTTGCCATCAAATTTTTTTCATTATACTTTCTTAATGGCTTGGAGTGTTGCCATTGAGAAACTGTATAAGCTTTTGGAAATTTGTTAAATTCATTTTTTTTAATTTCTGCCAAAAAATACGCATTTGGAACCATAGTGCACTGGTTAAAAAACGTTTGTACATTTTTTTATGAATTGTAGTACATTAATAGGCTGACTTTAAGTCACATATACTGATAAAAAATGCATGTACTGATTTGTACTTATTTAAAAAAAATATGTTCGGTTGTACTGATTTTTTACAATTTCAACACAAAAAATTATGTATTTAATTTAAAAATTCAGTCGAAGAACTATGATTTTCATAAGCCCAGCCAAATTTTCTGTTTTAAATAAGTGATTCCAGAGCGCATTATAGTACTTAAAATTCATTAAGCAATATTTTTTATTTGAATTTGTCAGGAAAGCAATCGGTTGTTAAATCAAGTTTTTTTGAAAAATTATTTTTAATTGAAAATGTTTACAGAAAGAATTGAAAACGAATTTCAATCACGAAAAACGCGGTTTCAATAAATTTTTTGATTGAAACTACTTCGATGAATTAAATTGTTATACCAATCACTAAGTTAGTGGCTTAATTAAAATTAATTGAATATATTTTCAGTCATACATACGATTTTGATCAAAAATTTTATAATTTTTTTTAATAAAAATAAAAATATTGATTGATTAAGCAAATGAATTGTAAGCTAATGACAAAATTATGAAGAAATGCTTATATTTTTGGCTTTTCAATATGTTGCCTGCCAACAATACTAAAAGTAAAACTCCATAGTTTTGTACATTTGTTCAACAATTAAAGCGAAAAAAATCTGGTATGTTGAAAAATTGCAATTCGACAGTAAAAGAAAATAACAAAAAATGTTGATCAAAACAATGATTGATTCCTTCAGATTTTGTTGATCAACAGATTTAATTGAAAATGTTTAGCCAAAAATTTTTGTGTGTTGTTGTGATTACCGTAAAATATATTCTTAATTAGGCTAAAATAAAGTTTTATATATGAAGGGCTTACTGCAAGAACCTGATAAGCAACATTTTATTTTTTCGTGTTTTTTGCCTTCTGCTGATGTTCCATTGACAGATTTTTGGCAGAAGTCTTGCTTTAACCCTTCGAACAAGTATATTGAGAATAAAAGTTCTGCAAAAGTTCTATTTTCTACATTATCTTAAAAGTTTTAAGGCGAAAACCTCCATAAAATAAAATGTTGCTTATCGAGTTTTTACAATAAGCCCTTCATATGTTAAGTCTGAGATATATTTTCTACAAAACAAATTTTAAGAAGTTTAAAGTTTTTGTGCCAGAAAGATGTTTTGCAACGAAATATTATTTGATGGATTCAGAATTTAATGGATTTTAATAAAAAAAAATAGCGTGATAGTGGATTTTTGAATCAAATGGAAAAGGAGATGTTTCGATTAGGTTAATTCATAAGAATTAAAGCGGTTTTATTCCTGAAATATGGACCCAACATTTGACATGACTCTTTTTTTAAAGAAATATGCGGTTATAATCTGGGAGATATTTCAAAAGGAAGAGATTTCAAAACTAAAGGAAAAAAGTCATCAAATGCAAAGGTATTTTTGTGGTTTCTGCATTCAAAACTGTCTGAATGAAGTTGTTTGAGGTAACTATTTTCTTCAAAATAACTACAATAATTTATATCAGTTATTTTTTTCATCGTAGTATTTTTTTAAGTATTTTTGTCTACGACAATATTAATTTTTCATAAAAAATAATTAATAGTTTTTTGTTGACCATTTGACAGTTGAAACTAAGAGACTATACAAATTTCTTCTTCTAATTCTCTATTAGGGTTGATTTGAATATGTATTAATACTTTTGCTTGAACATTAGCGATTTGTATTAATATTCCCTATGCTACTTGTAGTACTATATAGTATTTTTATACTTGCTAAATAGTCTTGACCATGAAATCTGACAAATTTCGAAACACGTCTTGGCTAAGTCTTGCAAAAATTATCATCATAAATTAATTTAAAACAGAAAACTAATTTTCTCGAGAATTTTTCTATGAAAACATCATAGTTTTAATAAGGAAAGTAAAAATTACCTACTTAATATATGTTTTTTAAGAATATTAAAATATAAACCAACTTGTCAATTTTTAAGAACACACAGATTATGTTTAAAATTTCAAACTAAATCTTAAAACCAATAAATTTAAAATACTGAGAGTATTTGCATGCATATATCTAAATTTTTTATGCATATGTATTATATATTTTGTATAGAGTCTATTTTACACTTTGGAAGTCATGATTTTTTTACGAGGTGCTAATTGAATGTCCGCAATTGGTTTTAAATGCAAATAAACAACAAGTAGTTTATTTTGTTTTATTTTTTGCTGCTGTAAACTTTTCTATATTAAAAATGAAACTGAACAAGTGCATAAAATATAAATTTAAATAGTAAAAAATAAACAATAAAGATAAATATCGGAAAATAACAATAAAAAAAGTAGTTAATAAAACAAATTAAAAAAAAATTATATGAAAAAAAAAATTAATAAATATTACATTAATAAATAAATTTTATTGGCCACACGCATTTTTAGAAAATTTAAATTAATTGTTTTACAATTTAAACTAATTGTACATTAGCCAGTTTTTTTTAAAGAATTTAAGAGCTAAAAATTATCTTTTAAATACTTTTCCCTGAATGTACTACACATTTTTTAAATTTTAACATGATAATGTTTTTACGCTGGTGTTTAATTTTAAAAAAGTTGCAGGACGCCACCTCAGTTTGAATATATATGTAAGCGCACAAGTAACGAAAAAGAAAACAAGAATTACTATTTTCATTTTCTTAAAACCAAAAAATTTAATAACTTGGGTTTGTAACTTGAATAATAATAATTCACCTCATGGTGAATAAAACCGTTTTTCACCAGCTAATGAATAAAAAGTAACATAATTATTTTTCAACAAAAAAAACTTTTTTTTCATAAATTTTTTTCATTTTTTTTTCATCAAAATTTTTTTTCCATCAAGTTTTTTTTTCATCATTTTTTTTTCATCAAATTTTTTTTTCATCAAATTTTTTTTTCATCAAATTTTTTTCATCAATTTTTTTTTTTCATAATTTATTTTTTATCAATTTTTTTTTTTCATCAACTTTTTTAAAATTAAACACCAGCCTAAAAACATTATCATGTTAAAATTTAAAAAATGTGTAGTACATTCAGGGAAAAGTATTTAAAAGATATTTTTCAGCTCTTAAATTCTTTAAAAAAAATTTTTTTTCATCAAATTTTTTTTTCATCATTTTTTTTTTCATCATAATTTTTTTTTTCATCAAAAATTTTTTTTTCATCAAAATTTTTTTTTTCATAAATTTTTTTGTTTTTTCATGAAATTTTTTTTTATCAAATTTTTTTTTATTAAAATTTGTTTTCATAAATTTTTTTTTATCATATTTTTTTATCAATTTTTTTCATCAAATTTTGTTTATCAAATTTTTTATTATCAATTTTTTTCTCACAAAATTTTTTTTTTTGTCAATTTTTTTTTATTATTTTTTTTTCATCAAATTTTTTTTTATTCAAATTTTTTTTCATAAATTTTTTTTTATCATATTTTTTTTATAAATTTTTTCATCAAATTTTGTTTATCAAATTTTTTATTATCAATTTTTTTCTCACCAAAAAAAAAATTTTTTCATATTTTTTTTTCATCAATATTTTTTTACATCAAAAAATTTTTCTTTTTATAAAAAAAATTTATCAAAAACTTTTTTTCATCAAAATTTTTTTTCACCAAAAATTTTGGGTTCACTAAATTTTTTTATACCCTCCAACTACAGTATGGGGGTATACTCACTTTGTCATTCCGTGTGTAATGCATCAAAATATATGTCTAGGACCCCATAAAGTATATATGGAGCTAAAACACCTCAATTCAACCGAGGAGTTGACCGCACCCCCTCCAAATTTAATGAAATTATGTACTGGGGTTTACTTTAACAAAAAAGAGATTTTGCCAATTTTTCAGGCTTCTGGTGATTTCAGTATTCGAGATATGAGGTCTTGAAAATTACCAAAATCGTATATATTTGACAAAAGTGTTCCGAGATAATTCCAAATAATAGGTAATGAGACAGCCTTTAAAATGGCATTCCCCAAGATTTTTTTTGAAAAAGGTCAAAGGTCATTGATTTTAACCTTCATTTTTGGAGAGCTATATCTCAAAAAACGATATTTTTAAAATTTTGGAAAAAATATATGTTGTTAAGAATCACCTACACTACTTAAGTTTAAATTTTCAGGATGGAGACTTCATTGGAGCTTTTTATATTAATAGAAACATTGTGACAGGAAAGAAAAAGCGGTGTAATTTCCCTTAAAAAAAAAATATATTTTTTTTGTCTTTGAAATTCTGGTACCAAAATTCGTTTTTCTGAATGTTTTTGACGTGCTGAGTCCAAATATGACCTTTGAACTGGTCTATCGCTATTACTTTTCAAGATATCAGCACATAAATGTGTAAAAATTGCTCAAATGCTATTGCTGTGTTTCTTTGAACATTTAGGTGCATATATCTTGAAAAGTAATAACGATAGACCAGTTCAAAGGTCATATTTGGACTCAGCACGTCAAAAACATTCAGCAAAACGAATTTTGGTACCAGAATTTCAAAGACAAAAAAAAATATTTTTTTTTCTAAGGGAAATTACACCGCTTTTTCTTTCCTGTCACAATGTTTCTATTAATATAAAAAGTTCCAATGATGTCTCCATCCTGAAAATTTAAACTTAAGTAGTGTAGGTGATTCTTAACAACATATATTTTTTCCAAAATTTTAAAAATATCATTTTTTGAGATATAGCTCTCCAAAAATGAAGGTTAAAATCAATGACCTTTGACCTTTTTCAAAAAAATCTTGGGGAATGCCATTTTAAAGGCTGTCTTATTACCTATTATTTGCAACCTGACTGAGACCTGTATTTGTATTACTTTTTGAGTTATATTTATTTATCTCAAAACACTTTTGTCAAATATTTACGATTTTGCCAATTTTCAAGACCCCATATCTCGGGAAGAAAAACTACCAGAAGTCCAAAATTTTGGCACTATGATTTTTTGTAAGGGCCCAACTATATTCCAAGTTTCATAAAATTCGAAAGGGGTAAGGTCAAAAATGCTACTTTTTTCGGTTGAATTGAGGTGTTTCAACTCTATGGGGCGTTCCATGTGAAATCGGACATTTTGAAAAACCTTTTTTTTAGATTTTCCCAATTTGTTTACAGTTTTTAGTACCCTTCGAAAACTCCTTCGTGGTAAATTTTCAGATTTTTTTGATGACCCGTTCAAAAGATATCGAATTTTTAAAAATTGGTAGTTTGTTCCTTTACTCAAACTTCTTTTAATCATAACTTCTTCAATAATGGTCCAAATTTCGAATGTTTTTTTTTTTAAATTTTTGCTTTTTTACGTACTTTCTCCCAAAAAAATTCTTAAAAGCGCTCTAGTATGCGATTTTTAAGTTTTAAAATTTATCTCCACTCCCTAAGTAGGCTCCCATACAAATAACAGTTCGAGCAAATTTTAAAAAAATGTAATTTTGTATGGGAGCCTACTTAGGGAGTGGAGATAGGGCGTAAGTATGTTTTGAAAAAATGTTGTAGGGTAAAAATAAATGGGGGTCGGTGTCACTAATGACCCCTCTCGGACGCACCATTGGACCGGTAGAAGCTGATTAAATAAAACAAATTTACAAAAAATAAAAAAAATTGTATGGGGACCGCCTTAACAGTTAAAGATAGAGGGTAGGTGTGTTCAGAGAAAATGTTTGGACTAAAAAAATATTGTCGGTCGGTCATACATTTTGTTGCTCTAAGGGCACTATTAGGGCAGTTATAGCGGTTGGAACAAATTTTAAAAAAATTTCGTTTTGTGTGGGAGCCCCCTCAGAAATTGGAGATAGGGTATTAGTTTGTTCAAAAGAAATGTTAATACGTAAAAATTAATGGGGGTCGGTCTTATAAAGGACCCCTCTATGACGCACCATTGGAGCAGTAGAAATGATTTTAAGATTAGAAAATTACAATAAAATTTTTTCAAAAAATTTTAAAAAATAGTAATAATCGTTATCCCACGATCTTCCTGGGCAAAACATTTGTAGAATTGATAGAAGTTTTACACAAAAAAGTTTAAAAAAAAATCGAAGAGTACAAACATTTTCAAAAATGAGATTTAAATTTTAAAACTTAAAAATCGCATACTAGAGCGCTCTTAAGAATTTTTTGGGATTTTTTTTTTGGAAAGTACGTAAAAAAGCAAACATTTTGAAAAAAAAAATTTGAAATTTGTACCATTATTGAAGAAGTTATGATTAAAAGAAGTTTGAGTAAAGGAACAAACTACCAATTTTTAAAAATTCGATATCTTTTGAACGGGTCATCAAAAAAATCTGAAAATTTACCACAATGGAGTTTTCGAAGGGTACTAAAAACTGTAAACAAATTGGGAAAATCTAAAAAAAAGTTTTTCAAAGTGTCGGATTTCACATGGAATGACCCATATATTATTGATCAGTGATCGATTCTAAGACATTCTAGCGATGTCCGTCCGTCTGTAGTTAACACGATGCAGTCCAAAATAAAAGAGCTAGACTCCCGACATTTGGCATATATGTCTTATGTTCCTAGGCAGGTTAAGTTCGTAAATGAGCAAAATCGGACCAGGGGGAAAAAAGTTCCCCCTTGAAGAACTAAACCAACCTCTGAAAAATACCATATTTTTACACGATTTTTTGTGTTTTGTTTAACAAATCCAACATTTTTATGCTCCAAGAAGTTCAAAGTCCTGCATTTGGACCCACCGAATTAGAAAATATCGGTTTTCGGTCCGCTCCCCTTTAATTGGCGTGGAATAAATTATTTTTTTTTAAATAGTGATTAATTTGTATTTCTTTAGTGCAAAAAGCATAAGAATTAATTTTTTTAACACTTATTCGAGAGGAAATATGCCCCCCCCAAATACCACTTCCGACACCCCCCCCCCAAAAAAAAAGACGCCCCTGCAATTTTTTTAAAATTTATTTATTTGCATGTTGGAGGGTATAAAAGATTCGGCACAGCCGAATTTAACACTCTTACTTGTTTAACATAATTTTGTTTTTCGTAAAAAAAAAATATTTTTTTTACCAAAACTACTTTTTCACCAAGTCTAAGCTTTTACCATAAAAATTTTCCATTTGTTTATCAAATGTACATAAAACAAGTGAGAGTGTTATATTCTTTGGTGCCGAATCTTTTATACTCTCCAAAATGTGAAAACACTTTTTTGCACTTATTTTTGCAATCACTTACGAAATGTACAGCTCTTTTGTTTTTTTAATGGGGTCCTCGACTGATATTCGTTTTGCATGGAATAGCAAAGTAATATAACATTATTTTTTCTTAAAAAACTTTGCTTTGGCAAGTACACCCAAATCAACCGCAAAACATTATCATGATTTAATGTTTTGGGAAAGAGTACAAAATTCGCAGGCATTTTTAAGTATATTTCGACAATTTATTTTTTTCAATAAACTCCACACTGAAAGGCAAGTTTCCTCATTTTGATGAAAAGTTACATTAATATGATGAAAAGCTACATCAATATAATGAAAGGTTTCATTAATGTTTATTCAATGTTAACCATTTTGAAGAAATATATCATCGTATTGTTGACAAGTGAAATTAAATGAAATTTTGAAATTTTTTTTATCATATTGATAACATTTTTCTTCAATTCTTTAAAAAAAAAAATCTAATCAAATGAAGAAGCTTTTGGTAAATGCGAAAAAACATGTGGTATGGCCCAGACGGTCTATGCGAGGAATCTGAACTTTAGATTTTAAACTCTACTACCCCTAACCTAACCTAACATAACCTTGGTAAATACGAGAAAGCTTTTTATGAAAAAAGCTATACAATCGTTATTGAAGAACTGGTTCCTTCTGGACCGATTTAAGTTTGCTAATTTATCAACTTAATCTGCGTATGTAAGTTTAGTCAAATTCCTTACAAGTTTTACTTCTGTTTTTTTCTTTAAAGGACATCGCAAGTGGGTGCTTAAATCTTTAACTAACAATAAGTGGAGGGCATAAAAACCTTTTATTAATTAACAATGACACCTAAAAGAAAATAGAGTGGCAAATATAGTGGCGAATGTACCTCCTTCTACCCTATAGTTCCAATGTATATTAATAGTTATTAAAATTAACAATGATTTGATAGGTGCTACAATATGCCACGTTTTCTATGTTGAAAAAAAATTTCAAAACAATCGTTAAAAAAAAAAAAAAATTTTTTTTCTAAATAAAGTGTTTATTTCCAATTTTTTTCTTAATCAAACTATATTGTTTATTAAATGACGGAAATTGTAAAATACAACATATTTTAAGTTGTTTGTTTAAATTATTTAATTTTTATTTTGTTTTAATTCTCAAACACTTGCATGTTGAATTTATAAACATATATTTAAGGTAATTTTTTCAACACTGCATTCATTTGTGCAATTTGAGTTTATTAACACTTTGTAAAATTTTAGCAAAGTAATTATTAAAATAAATTCTTATTAGGATTGTTTTTGTATTATTTAAATCAATGACCCAATTGAAATATTTACAGACCTAACAAAAACAAGTAAAATAATTAAAATCGGAATTGCCGAATGTATTGATACCTTACACAATGTAAAAAAGATTACTGCAAAAAATGTAATTAAAAAAAAATTAGCTAAAAAAATTTTGTGAAATTTTTTTTTTTTTTTATAAAAATTGGTAAAAAAATTATTTTGAAAAAAACAAAAAATATTTGAAAAAAAATTTTGGTCAAAAATTTTTTTGAATTTTTGAAAAAAAAAGTTCCACGAAAAAACTTTTGGTGAAAACATTTTTTGAGTAAAAAAATATGTTTGTAATTGTTTAAATACCATTCGATATCCAATTCTGTTAACATATGTCATGCATCCGATTTAATGCAATTTATATTTTTAGGTTATATGGACGTACCAAAATATTCTTCCTTTCATTTTCGTTAATAACTTTTGAACCGCTCAACCGATACCGCACAAATGCCTAGCAAACTTCTCCAAGAAATAACAAGTAATAGTCGTATTTATGCAATATTTTGGTCGTGATCACCATTTTAACATGCAGCCAGACGGACATCCTCAGACCTAGAATGGCTCAGACATATATTTCGATGAGTTACAAACGAAATGACATGCACCTATCACTAAGTGGAGGGTATAAAAATTAGGTACGTTTTTCTATACGAAAAACCTCTCTAAATCTGAGAATTTTCTATACGAAAAATGTCTTAGAACGTCTCTCTTTTTCTATTCGAAAAATATCTCAGAATCTGAGAATTTTTTTATACGACAACTGTCTTAGAATCAGAGACTTTTTCTATACGAAAAATTTCTTAGAATCTGAGACTTCTTCTATACGAAAAATGTGTCCGAATCTGCGACTTATTCTAAACGAAAAATGTCTCAGAATCTGAAAGTTTTTCTATACGAAAAATGTTTTAGAATCGGACAAGTTTTTTATACGAAAAACGTCACCGAATCAGAGACTTTTTCTAAACAACAAAATGTCTCAGAATCTGCGACTTTTTCTATACGAAAAATGTCTTAGAATTGTCTTTTTCTATTCGAAAAATGTTTCAGAGTCTGAGACTTCATCTATACGAAAAATCCGTCCGTCTGTCCGTCTGTCTGTCTGTCCATGTAAACTGTGTTAACACGATACAGGTCGCAATAATCAATTGACTTGAAATTTAAAACTTAAGCTTCCCTTGGCCCAAGGACTATTAAAATTGGAGAAAATCGGTCCATATTTACACCCAGCCCCATACACTAAAAAAAAGACATAACTAAAATTTTGGAAAAAATATCTTTGAAAATTTATCATGAATTTTCCTAAAAGTTAGTTAAATTTAACTAAAAAATGAGAAATTTTCTTAACTATGAGGAAAAAAGTTTAGTTCATTTACTTATAATTAGTTCATAGTTGTCTTTAAATGGAACTTTTTAATTCAAGGAAAAAAATCTTACTGCCAAAGAAATTTTAAACAATTCTAAGAAACGTATCTTTATTTTTAAGGCATATTTATTAAAAAACAATTTAGTTCAAGTTTAGTTAAAATTTACTAAAAAAAACATATTTCTCTTCTTTGAAATGATAAAGTGTACTTCTTAGAATTTAGTTAATGACTTCTGAGAATTTAGTAAAGAACTTCTTAGAATTTAGATAAAAATTCAAAATGGCGATATCTCGAAAACTAAGCGAGATAGAGCGAAACAGATGAAATTTTCAAAAGAAAGACTACAAATAAAATTATTATGGAAAAGCCTAGCTCTGCATATCTGTCGGCGTCTCAAGACCATAATTTCGGATCTAAAATTTGAAATTACCGAGGTTTTATATATGCACATATCTCGGTAAATACTGCCAACACGAGAAAAAGTCCAACGGTATTTTTGTAGCTCTTGACTAGAGAACACTTCCACAAAATACCCGAAAGCCCTCCGATTAATAGATTTTGAGTTATCCAGTTTTAAAGATTCTCAAGACCCTATCAGACCCCTTTTTATCGTATATCAAAAACTAAGCAAGGTAGAGCAAAACGGACAAAAGTTTTGGGTCAAAATCTATGGGGAGCCTTAAAGAGGTCTCGAGTTAACAGGGTCTCGACCCATTGGGTCCGAGCCCATGGGTCCAGGGTCTGGACCTAATCCAGTCCTAAAATGTGAATGAACTAAACACGGTGAGCCTCAGCGAGGTTCAGGTTGAACTTTAGTGTCGACGAAAAGTGTAAGCGCAGTTCGATTTCTACAAGATTAAATGTCACAAAACTGTTAACAGCGAAATCGTAGCTGCTCGTATTCGCGAGATAATGCGAAATTAGTGTTTTTGTATTTTTTAAATATTAACATTGAAGTTTTTTACACTCAAAAAATTATGTTACTTTGTAAGTTGTTTTGGGGTCAACTACTTTTTCAGTAAACTCAACTAACAATGTTAGTTATTTTAACTGACAAAAAACAACAGACTTATGTAGTAAAAACTACTTACATTTGTAGTCAAAACAACTAAAATGTAATAAAAATAAAAAAATCTATAAATAATTTTTTTTTTCAAAAAATTTTTCAGAGAAAAAATTGAAGAACAAATGTTTTCAGTTTTTTTTTTTTTTTTTGTTTTAAAAAAAAGTTGTGAAAAATAACAAAAAAATTATTTTTAAAAATTTATTTTTATTTTTTTGGAAAAAAACTTTGAAAATTTTTCAGAGATAAAAAAAAAAAAATTAACTAAGTACTTTAAATAACTGTTACTACATCACAGTAGTTTTTTGTTAGTTATTCAAAAAAACTACTTAAAAAAACTAACCGAAATGGTTGTTTGATATTTTTCGTACAAAAACAACTGACTTTGTAGTTGAAAATAACTAACTACTGTAAAATATACAAACAACTAACATGTAGTAACTTACATAATTTTCTGAGTGTAAATGTTTTAAAAAACTGAGCATACAGTTTTAATTGTACTTATTTAAAGGTCACAAAACAGTAAACATCAAAATCCTATCTTCCTTAGTTCGTGAAAAATCGCGAAATTAATTTCTTGCTGTTTTTGTTTTCGTTTTTTATCTTAAGATAGGTTTCTTTAAAATTTCGTAAAAACATGGTAAGCAGTTTTACTTGTGCTTGATCAAAGGTCACACAGATGTTGACATTGCTATTGTATGTGTTAAATTTCGCGAGATATCGCGTAATTATATAATTTTTTTTTATAATTTATTTATTTTTTAAAACCGGTCCTTTAGAAATAATAAAAAATAAGTGGTATGCAGTTTGATTTGAGCATTTTGGAAGAAATTAAAACTGCCCACAAAAAAAAATATAGCTGCTCACTTTCGCGAGAAATAGCGAAAAACAGCTTTTTAGGGGTATTTTTTGTTTTGATTAATAAAATAAGTTTCTTTAACATTGTTGAAAAACACGAAATGCAGTTTGATTTGCTATTGCTTTACAGTATGTTTCCAGTGGCATGATTTGGGCAAATCAGAGTGTTTTAAGGAAATCATATCATTTTCTACATGTTTTCCCATACATTTTTCATATGCGCAAAACATCTCAAATTGGGTGTTTTGGTACAAAACATGTCGACTTTTTAAACTCACCACTTGTTTTGGTCAGTGCAACACTGTATTTTATATTCGAAAATGAAAGCTACTCATTCGTAGTGAGTGTTTGCTAGAAGAAAAAGACATTTTATTTTTTTTATTATTAAAATAATTTACAATTAGTTGTTAAACATCTTTATTTAATTATAATAAACTACAAAATTAATTGTTTTTGGAAATTATTTTCCCAATTTTGTTGTTTTAACTATTTTGTGGAGAAAACGTCAAATTAATTACGAAAATTCGTAATTAGTTTGACGTTGCAAATCACTTCAACTTGAGTGGAAACAGCTCGAAGTGTTTTGCTCAAATCAAGTGTTTTTGATCTGAATGGAAACATGGTTTTAAGGTGATAATGCTGTTAACATTTAAATTCTAGCTGCTCAATTCTTCGAGATATCGCTAAAAAACTCGCTAAACTACTATTTATTCATTACTTTGTGTTATTTTTGGTCTGTAAAAACATTTACTTTAATTAATGACAAAAATGTGGTATGCAGTTTGAATTCGAGGTTATTAAAGTTGACAAAACTGCAAGCATAAAGATTATAGATAATACATTTCCCGAGAAATTGCAAAATTACTGTTGAAGCTTTTATATTAATAAATTTATTATTTCTTTAGTGTCTAAAAAAAGGGAAAAAATCAAGAAACGACAAATATATTGTATGCAGTTTAAATTTTATATGGCTAAAGGTAATAAAACTGCTCAAATCAATATCTTGACTGCTAATTTACGCGAAAAATATTTATTTTTAATTTTTTATTTTATTTTTGCGATTTCTCGCGAAATTGATAAGGTATGATTTCGATGTTAACTGTTTTGTGACCTGTAAATAAATACAGTTAAAACTACATACACAGTTTTTGAAGACATTAAAAAAACTTCATTGTCAAAATTTTAGAAAATAAAAAACACTAATTTCGCGATATCTCGCGAATGCGAGCAGCTACGCTTTCGCTGTAAACAGTTTTGTGACATTTAATCAAGTAGAAATCGAACTGCGTTTACACTTTTCGTCGACACTAAAGTCGAACCTAAACATCGCTGAGGCTCACCGTGTAAAGTGTAACATAATTTTTCCCATTTTCTAGTTAAAATTGGCTTAAAATTAAATAGCTTTGTTTTCCTTATTTTCGGTAAAAGTTTGAACTAAAACCAAGAAAAAAAATCTTTGGAGCCAAATCATTCCCCCTTTTTCTCAAAATTTAGTTAATTTTCCCAGTTTTTAGTTCACTTTTTTTTTTGGTGTACAAAGTTCCTCTTTAGTTTTGGCTCAAATGACTCTAATCCGTATTATAATAGGTATCTTTTCGAAATTTGGCAGGTAAACGTGTTTTGTCTTCACAAATCATCATTCCGAATTTAAAAAAAATCGGATCAATTCTTCTTGTAGCCCCAATACCACCCACCTTCTTGATTTTCACAAAAATCGAAAATATTTTATTAAAACAATTTTTGGACCTAGGCCCGATATGAAAACTTCGTCCGATATTCAGTTAAAGTGGTTTATTGGCAACAAATCGAAGCCTATTTCACTCAAATTTGATTTTCGAGTCTTTTTCACATTTATTCAAGATTTGACAAAATATAGATCTAATCGGTCCATGTTTGAACTTGGGACCCATTTTCCGCGAAACTGGTGTAGGGTATTATATGGTCGGTCTTGACCGACTATAATTTTCTTACTTGTTTTTTTTGGTCCCATTCAAGATACATTCGAAGACTACAAATTTGTTGCACAGTGTTACAAGTAGAATCTTCGAATTGCAATTGATTTTCTTTGTAGAATGTCCTTTTGAATTTCAGAAAAACTTAATTAAAATGAATAAAAGCAACTTAAATTAAAAAATCATATAATTGAAATTAAAAAAATCGAAATTTTGTTTTTCGGATTTTTTTAAATTCTTACATGATTTTTTATTTAAATTTCCTTTGAATATTTTTCCTACTTAACAATCTTATTACAAATTATTAGCTTGTGCTTTGAATTTTGTCAAATGTCCATTTATATAACATTAATTGTTTATGATTTATGTATATTTGTTTGCTTATTTTGATGTTTATTAACATTAATAAATGCTAAAAGTTGTCAAATTATCATGTCTATACACGTCATTCTTTTTGTGCATTGACCATAAGAATAATTATTTGCTTTTATTAGTACTATTTTTGGGAGGAAAATATTAATAAACTTAATTGTAATCGATTGTCGTGACACAACAATAAATTTAATATTGAGTGGGCAGTAAAGGATAAAATCAAATTTTTGTATGTGTTAGGTCAGTCAACTTATTTTTACAAGTTCATTTCCTTTATAAAGGGGATATTTTCATGGAAATATTTTATTATTTAAACAAATTGATGAGATAATATTTGTTAATTGTTAATGTTTAATTTTGTAATTATTTTATTATTTAATAACTTATTTATTATTGTGTAAAATGCAATTTCTTGTTTACATAAAAAATTTCAATTCTTGATGAAGCGACCTATTACACTGTGCAACATGAATATGTATTTTTAATCGGACAAAAAAAAAATAAAATATACCATTAGCAACAGGGCCGTCTTAAGTTATGGCAGGGCCCGTGGGCACAAAAGAGTTTGGAATCCCACTGGAATGTAAAAAGTAGCATGACAAGAAAAAGTATTTTTTATCTTATTTTATAACACAGTGCAACAACCAAAATCGGAATGGAATGAAACCAAAAGCAAATGAAAGGCATATTATATTACAACACCCTAGAGGCTTTTTTTAACATGATAATGTTTTTAGGCTGGTGTCAAATTTTAAAAAAGTTGTAGGACGCCACCTCAGTTTGACTATATAAGCTAACAACCCAATTAGAAATTTTGTCTTGAAGACAATGTCAGTAATGATTCATCAGGTAGAAGTCAGCAAGTGAATACATTTTACTAAAGACAACTTAAGGACATGTCATAATTTTTGTCGGAGCTCCCCAAGTTCTATAAATGTACTGACTTGTCATATAAGTTGTCTTATCAATTTAGAAAAATCATGTCTTTAGTGCTGACAATTATACAGCAAATCCGACCAATCACTAAAAAATTTTTTTTCCGATGTAAAATCCATGTAATTTTGTTTAATCCTTTAAAATTCGTTTAATTTTCTTTGTAATTAAAAAAATAAAATTAAATTGGTCTTAAAACAATAAAAAAAAAAAAATAAAAAAAAAATCCGCGACCGGGGATTGAACCGAGGCCAAAAATCTACAACATGTAAGCTGTCGAACCTGCTAGACAACTACGCCAACCACAACTTAAAATTGTTTGTAATAAAATATATTTTGAAATCATAATATTTTCAAATTTGTCAAAAACAAAATAAATTGAATATATCGTCACCTTAATTGTAAAGGGCTCCTGCAACATTTTTTTGTAAATATTTGTTTTTGTTTTGTATAAATAATATTAAAAACAACTAAGATACGCTTAAATAACTCTAACAAAATCTTGTTAAATAGGATGAAACCAAATTCCAATTAATATTTAAAAAAAAAATTATATTTGAGGAAGAAAAATTCATATTGTAGCATTTTTCAATTCAGGTGACGAAATATATATAACAGGACAATTCAAATAATAAATTAATTTAAATTTGTTTTTAAATAAACACATTTATTATCAAAGTTTGGCTAAAGGGGTAAGGTGCTAGACCAGTAAACAGAAGGTTCTGAGTTCGCGGACCAAGTAAGGCAGATTAAAAGAGTAAGTTATTAAAAATTAAATTTAAGAAATGGACAGATAAAAATAGTATGTAGTGTAAATAAAAAGACGTGATTAATAAATTTTAAATTTTTTAACGATCTCAGACGAACTATATACATGTCATAATGTAGTCAGCACTATTGACTACCTGCTTACTTGTCGGCGAGGAATTTTGACAAATTACTTGAAAAAGTCAGGAGGTGTCATGAGGTATTTTGTATGGTCAGAGATTTTTCAGTCAGTAGGTACACTGACATTGTCATAAGGAAGTCTTTGAGATGTCTTAACGACATTTCTAATTGGGAATTAACGAAAAAGAAAACAAGAATTACTATTTTCATTTTCTTAAAACCAAAAATTTTAATAACTTGGATAAAAATTCACCGCGTGGTGAATAAAACCGCTTTTCACCAGCTGGTGAATAAAAAGTAACATAATTATTTAAAAAAAAATATTTTTTTTTTTTTTTCATCAAATTTTTTTTTTTTTTTCATAAATTTTTTTCATCAAACTTTTTTTTCATCTTTTTTTTTCATAATTTTTTTTTCATCAAACTTTTTTTTTCATAAATTTTTTTTTCATCAATTTTTTTTTTCATTAATTTTTTTTTCATCAAATTTTTTTTTTTCATAAAATTTTTTTTTCATCAATTTTTTTTCATTAATTTTTTTTTTTCATAAATTTTTTTTTCATATTTTTTTTTATCATATTTTTTTTCATCAATTTTTTTCATCAAATTTTTTATTATCAATTTTTTTCTCAACAAAAAATTTTTTTTTTCATATTTTTTTCTCATAATTTTTTTTACATTAAAAAATTTTTCTTTTCATCAAAAACTTTTTTCGTCAAAATTTTTTTTGCACTTAAAGTTTTGGGTTCATTAAATTTTTTTAACATAATTTTGTTTTTCGTGAAAAAAAAATATTTTTTTCTTATTTGTTTATCAAATGTACATTAAACAAGTGAGAGTGTTATGTTCTTTGGTGCCGAATCTTTTATACTCTCCAAAATGTAAAAACACTTTTTTGCACTTATTTTTGCACTCACTTACGAAATGTACAGCTCTTTTTCTCCAAAATGTAAAAACACTTTTTTGCACTTATTTTTGCTCTCACTTACGAAATGTACAGCTCTTTTGGTTTTTTAATGGGGTCCTCGACTGATATTTCAATTCCTTGTGCATGGAATAGCAAAGTAATATAACATAATTAATTCTAAAAAAACTTTGCTTTGGCAAGTACACCCAAATCTTCCGCAAAACATTATCATGATTTAATGTTTTGGGCAAGAGTACAAAATTCGCAGGCATTTTTTTAGTTCAGCGCTAGATTTTTTTTACACGAATTTGAAGTTGGTGAACTTTTATTATAATTATAATAAAATTGGTTGAAAACTGTATAAGGCGTATGATTAATTTTGTAATTAAATTTAAATAACAATCATACGCAACGGTGAACAGTGGATTATTTTTAAAAATTTGGCTATTTGGTAAGTACATATGTACGGGACCGATTACAACGAAATTCATACCGGTTATACCTTACTTAATTTCGAGCTTAAGTTTAGACGCTGGACCCCACATGTCCAATAAATACACCACCAGTGGCCCCTAATGTAGGACATGTTTAGTACACAAAAGCTTTAATTGCTTTAAAATCACCAATTTTATATGCGTGTAAAAAATAATCTAGCGCTGAACTAAAAAAACACCTTGAGGAATTTGTTATGTAAAATGTCAGCTTTCATTTGGCATTTTACATAACATTACACATTTGTATCACTGTGTAATCGTTTTGTTTAATTGCTTTAATTTTCTGTGGGACAAATGTCTTAGAATCTAAAACATTTTCTTTACGAAAAATGTCTCAGATTAAGAGACATTTTCTATAAGAAAACTGTCTCACAATCTGAGACTTGTTCTATACGAAAAAATTAAAATCAAAAATGTCTCAGCATCTGAGACTTTTTCTATGAAAAATATCTCTGAATCTTAAATTTTTTTTATACGAAAAATTTTTCAGAATCTGAAACTTTTTCTATACGAAAAATGTATCAGAATCCGAGACTTTTTCCATACTAAAAATCTGTCAGAATCTGTGACTTTTTCCATACGAAAAATGTCTCAGAATGTAAGAATTTTTTTTTATATGAAAAACGTCTTAGAATCTGAGAATTTTTCTATATGAAAAATGTCTCAGAATCTAAGACTGTTTCTATACGAAAAGTGTATCAGAATAAGAGACTTTTTTTATACCAAAAATGTATCAGAATCTAAGACTTTTTCTATACGAAAAATGTTCCAAAATCTGAGCCTTTTCCTATACGAAAAATGTCTCGGAATCTGAGACTTTTCCATACTAAAAATTTCTCAGAATCTGAAACTTTTTCTCTACGAAAAATGAGACTTTTTCAATACGAAAAATGTGGCAGAATCTGAAACTTTGTATATTCGGAAAATGTCTCAGCATCTGAGACGTTTTCTATACGAAAAATGTTTCAGAATCTAAATTTTTTTATACTAAAAATGTCTCAAGATCTAAAAGTTTTTCTATACGAAAAATGTCTCAAAATCAGATACTTTTTCTATACGAAAAATTTCTTGGAATCTGAGAATATTTTTATACAAAAAATATCTCAGAATCTGAAACTTTTTCTATACAAAAAATGACTAAGAATCTCAGACTTTTTCTATATTAAAAAATGTTTCAGAATTAGTGACTTTATCAAACGATGAGAGAGTCTGCGTCATTTTTTATTAAAATTCTGATTAATTTTTTTTATTAAAACTGATTAATTTTTAGATTTATTCAAGCTCGAGGTCATTATTTCCTTTACTAATTAAAACCATTATATTCTCATAGAATAATTGTCAAGAAAATTACTTTTCGATTTTAAATTTATTTATGTTGGTCTTTTTTGCAAGACTTAATCGAAACGTGTTTCGGAATTTGTTATATTTTATTGTCAATATTATTTAGTAAATATAAAAACCCTTTGCAACAAGTAGCAAAGGGAATTTAAATGACAAATCGCTTATGTTCAAACTTAAATATTAATACATACATATTCGACTTTGTTCTATCTTACAATTAGTAAGATTACAATAACCTCGAGTTAGAATAAACCTTCTCAATTTTATTTTTATTATTTATTAATAATTTTCTGCAAAACTGTGAAAACTTTTCAAAAATCCTATTTAAATTATTAGCAAATTTTTTTTAAGTTTTCTATTATTTATAGTATTACATTTTAGAAATTTTTTTCTATAAAAAATTTTTGAATAAATAAATATTTGAATAATGCAAATAAAAATTAAATTACTTTTACACTTATTGTATAAATTTAATAAAGTTTATATAATAAAAATATTTAGAAAATTTACTACTTTATTAGACATACATAAAAAGCGCAATTTATATGTAGATAACATTTAATGGCTTTGGAAACTACTGTTTTTTTTTTTTTTCAAAAGTCATAATAAAAATACTCATAGATAATATAAAAAAAATATTAAACAAATGTGATAAATGATAAAATTGATATTTAATAAGAAAATAAATCAAAATACTTTAATGCTTTTAAAAATCTTTATTTTTTAATGTTAAATGAAATGTTTAGAAATCGGTCAAACGGTTTTTAAAATATCGCCAGTTAAAATTAGATTTTTTTGAGGCGACAGCATTTACCAAGTTATTATAGGGTAAACAAATAATGAACGAAATTGAAAACTTGTATATATACTAAAGGTGTCCTAACGACTAAGGTAATTTTTCAAAATCACTTTTTAATACGTGGTAGGGTCCTAAATTGTAGTTTTGTATCTTAAAATGAGTGAGCCAAAATTTGGAGACAATCGGATAAAAATAACTCGTGCCGAAAATGGATTGAAGTTTTGGGACACTCTTATCTGATGAAAAAACACGTTTTTTCTAGTTTTTTGAAAAATATTGGTATATGCTATTTTTTGTAAATTTTTTTGTTAAGTAATATGAAAATGGTAATAAATTACCTTTCCAAAAAGCTTAAAGAAATTCAAATCGTATGAAAAATAAGCATTTTACGCATACATGCCCCAGACCATTGCATGGTTTTTAAAGCCAAAATTTGAAAATTTTCCAAATTTTTAGGCAAAAAAAAAAAAAAAATAAATTTTACTTTATAATTATATTAAATACATGTTATAGATAAAAACTAACAGATATGGTAGTCTAACTTTTTTTTTTCATTTGGCGTGGGTAGTGATATTATTTCCGCGGATTCCAAAGAAAATGAGTTTTTCTAAAATAATTTAGCAAATATGGGAAACAATTTTCTGTATTGTATTATACGAAGTGAAATACATAAATTCTGTAAATTTTTTGAGAATTCGGGCATCTTTAACCCCTTTTCGTCGAGGTGAAATGACAAATTTGAGACGTTATACATTTCTATAATACAAAATATCTGCATATATCCGATTTCTCAAAAGTTACAGAATTTACGTTTTACACTTCGATCCGCACAATAGAGCACGAATTTTCAAAAATTTGCTTAATTATTGTAGAAAAAAGCATTTTATTTGGAATCCGCGGAAATTTTATCACTACCCGCGCCAAATAAAAAAAAAGCTTGACTACCATATCTGCTATTTTTAATCTTAAATATGTTTTCAATTTAATCATAAAGTAAAATTAAATTTTTACTATTCTTTTGCCTAAAAATTTTGAAAATTTTGAAATTCTGGCTCTAAAAACCATACAATGGTCTGGGGCATGTATGCGTAAAATGCTTATTTTCCATCCGATTTTAATTTTATTAGTCGTTTTGAAAAGGTAATTTAGTACCATTTTCATATTATTTCACAAAAAAATTAACAAAAAATATCAAATACCAATGTTTTTCCAAAAACTAGAAAAGACGAGTTTTTCGTTCTTATAAGAATGTCCCAAAACTTCAATCCATTTTCGGCACGAGTTATTTTTAGCCGATTGTTCCCAAATTTTGGCTCACTCATTTTTAGATACTAAAGAACAATATAGGACCCTACCAGGTATAAAAAGGTGATTTTCGTTTTTAAGGACACCTCTAATATATACAAGTTTTCAATTTCGTTCATTTGTTTGTTTATTGATATCCCAAAGTGGGAATTTACACACTGACTTTTTTCCTTGCATGTCTGCTACTGCATTCGAGTTTGTGGGAAACGGAAATAGTATAAGAGAAGAGAACGAAGAAATTTCAAAAGTGAATTGAAAAAAAATCAAAAAAAAAAGTTCGTGTGTAAATACACACAAAGAAATATTCAGACCAAAATTTAAAAAAATATCATTATTGTTCAAAATTCTTCTGAATTGGCAACTGTGCATTTAAAATAAACCATTAAAAATGTTTTAGGGTGACCCAAAATATGAGTTTTGTCGAAAAATGTAAAAGTTTTTTAGATTAAGAACCCAACAAACCTTAAATTTGTTTTTCGAATTTGGAGGCTGACTCGCATAAACACTTTAAGTTCCTTAGCGCTTAGATAGCAGGTAGATTAAACTTAAATGTTTCGCAAATTGAAATCTGTGAAATATGAAGACAAAATCTAGCACCCATTTGTTTGTGATCTAGCAATTTGACAACTCCAGCTGATGGCAACACTGCATACAAGTGCTACTTGTATTTGGTTTTTATTTGGTAAAAAATGCATTAATCGTCTAATGTTTGAAATGCAAAAACATTTTAAATTGGCACATTAACACTTTTTATTTTTGATTAAAATGTGACGTATGTAGTATGTATAATTTGTTTTGCCATAATAAAACTCAAAAAAACCTTGAACTTGAACAAATTTTACAGACATACTATAAAAAAGTCCAATTCCTTTTGTATGAGTGGGTCGTCACACAATTTAATTCTATTTCTAAATTGCAGATCTCTTAAACTACTTTCATTGCAATGAGATCCATTTAAGTTTAATATTTTTTTTTTGTTCTTTTTAAATTTATTTATTCTCACATGTTGTTTATTTGAACTATTTCTCACATGTTCGGGTAGAGGAACTAAATGCTAAATAAGCTAAACAAACTGAGAACGTGATAATAAGAATAGTTTTTAGTATGTACTACGGCAATAGGGGGTAACTTATTTCTATCCCAAAAAAAAATAAAGGTTCAGCAGCGGAATGTGGTTGAATTTTTGCATTGACATCGATTTTTATACCATCTAACAACAGGGGTTGGGAGTGGTATGTAGTTAAGGAGGGGCAGTACAAGCGTAAAAACAATGAAATGAATAAACAAGTAAAAAAGTTAAATTCGGCCTTGCTGAATGTATTGATACCCTCCACATTGCAAAAATCAATATTGCAAAAACTTCATTTAAAAAGAAATTGCTTTTGAAAAAAATAATAAAAATTTCTGCGATCCAAAAAATTTTGGAGAAAAAATATGTTCGTTCTTGATTAAATACCATTCGGTGTTAAATTCTGTTCACATATGTCAACAAGCAGCCGAATTAAAGCATTTTGTATTTTTAGGTTATGTTGAATGTACCAAAATTTTCGAGGTGTCCTTACATTTTCGTTCATAACTTTTGAACCGCTGAACCGATATCGCTCAAATGCCATAACAAACTTTTCGGGGCAACAACAAGAACATAAGTTAAGTTTCAGTCATATTCGTGTAATATTTTGACCGTGATCACCATTTCCACAGACAGGCAGACGGACAAACAGACGGACATCGATAGAATTTCTTCGATCACTGATCAATAATATATGTATATACTTTATGGGATCCCAGACCGATATTTAAATAAGTTACAAACGGAATGACAAACTTATATTTACTCTCTATCACTAACAATAAGTGGAGGGAATAAATAGTGCTTGTTGAGAATTTCCCAGCAACTTTTACAAACTTGAGAAAATCAGACGAGGAAAGTCCAAGGACCCTGTCCATTTACTGAATATCTGAACCCATTATCCGCAGTCTAGCCCATGAGAACGCTGGACAACATCCTCATCTTCAAGACAAGCTGCACATAATGGGTCTGATAGGACACCTCATCTCGTCATATGACGAGCACAGGCGCAGTGTCCCGTAATTAAGCCCCAAAGTCTGTGACAGTCTATTCTACTAAGACTAATAAATAGTTAGCCCCTTTCTTGTCCGGTCTATTTACAAAACGTTTGGTATTCTAGCATGCCAACTCAATTGAAAATTAATTTCATATGAGAATTGATCCAACGCATCAGCCATGTCAAGCCTATACCAATCTGAGGTTCCGGATTGTGAGAAATTGTATCGGAGTCAACATTTGCCAAAGATTCATCAATCTAGCTTCCCTGTATTCCCCTATGACCCGGAACCCACAGAAGACTGACCCTATTCCTACATGACACCTCATTGAGTTTGCGGCTACATTTCTGGACAATTTAAGGGTACTGCGCAATAACTCCCAAATGAAATAACTCCAAAAAAAAAAAAAAAAAATTAATTAATTAAACAACTCCCAAAAATTTTACATACGATTTGGGACTTATTTCATTATGAAATTAGCCCCAGTGTAGTGGGACTTATTGCACAAATTTTGTTGGGATTTATTTCATTATGAAATAACTTCCAAATGAAAAAACCTCAACAAAATATAGTTTGGGAGTTATTTCATTTCTTTTTAAGCATTGTTAGTTAGTTCATCAATGGTGGGACTTATTTCATTTTAATTGAAAACATTATATGGAGTACGGACATAGCGCCCAAGGTCTTATCGCCCAAAACCGTAAATGTTATATCGCCAAGCTGCGACATATAGCCCAAAATGATAGGTCTAAAATGTTATTTCTCCCAAAACAAAATTGTCAAAAATTCCAAAACATTTTTTTGGGCGAAATGTCGAAATTACGACTTCTATGATTTGTTTTTTTGTAATAAAGGTTTTCTGCGTAGACGGCCTTAGGCCGGGCTTAGGGATTACATACTCCATGCATTAAACCCCACCATCACTGCAAACCAAAGCTATTTTGGATATCAGGCTTTTTTGAGGCATAACAAGTTTGATAGCGTAAAGGCCTGATACCGTAGAAAACTTTACTTTGCGGAGAGGGTGGGTTTAATGCAAGGATTTTGTAATCCATAAGCCCGGCCGAAGGGATTTTGTGTTAAAAAAAAACATTATTTCTAGTTGCGTTCATTGGCGATTTCGCAATTCAAATGTTTTAAATTTTGGGCTATAAAATCACTAATTTTTATAATGTGACCCTCATTTTTTGTAAGAACGTGTAGGTTAATAAATACACAAGAATCAATAAAAATACTGATTTTGAATTTTTTGATAGTTAGGGCGTTTTGCATTTTAGGTGACTATATTGTTTTCATAATTTTTGGACTATGAACATGTAGACATAATTCCTGTAATGGGAACTTATTTCATTTTCTTTGGCACTTATTTCATTGGGAATTCTTTTATTTTTTTGGGAGTTATTATTTTGATTTTAAATAACTCCCAATTATTGGGACATATTTCATTTTTTAAAGTGTGGAGTTAATTCATTTTTCTTGGAACTTATTTCATTGGGAATTATTTCATTGGGACTTATTTCATTTGGGAGTTATTGCGCAGTACCCAATTTTAGATGAAGTGATTTGAGATTCAAGTGCACTTAGCGCAGCCTTGCTGACACTGCAGCTACTGATTCTCCTATCCCTCCATCTGTTCTCACTTATACAGGTCGCCGCCACGTCCAAAATAGTAATACTTTAGTTTGAAATACTATAGCTATTTTGTCCATAGCAATATAGCATTTGGTTGCATCGTCCAGAGCATATGGTAGCATCGTCTATACCAACCGAACCCAGAGCCATTTAAGGTACTGGATCCATCCGTGTAAGATATGCACAATTCCACATAAAGTGGACACACTGATTAAATGCCCACCTAATACCGTCTCATACTCAAGTTCAATGCAGCTGTCTTGAACATTTTTTGAAAATTGTTCTTAATAAACAGGTTATTTACCAAATATGTATGTATACATGGGCTTTTTATTTCTTTTTTTGTTGTTGTCTCTTAATGTATACATAGAATTTTATTTTGTTTAAATGTAAATGCAAAAAAACAACACTTTTTTTGATAATAAATTTCTTGGGCTTGTATTTATTTACTTATTTTTGCATTCCATCTATTTTTTG